>JBBPMM010000943.1:0-11046 GCA_038090335.1 Solioccasus polychromus
CTTGTGCTGAATTGTGGTGGAGATCGGGTCATCCTGGGAATTCCCTGGTTTGCAAAAGTAAATCCACAGATCGATTGGACCAATCGAGTTGTCACTATCCCCGCTCTTATGGAAGGTCACAACGCCGAGGGGGAAGCCTTGGAACAGCGATATCTTATTGAATTGCTATGAAAGACCACTATAGCCACCGAGGCAGCCATCGCAGCACCAAAAAAGGAGAAAGTCCTACCCCCCGAATATGTTGAGTATGTCTCAGTATTCGAAGAAAGAACTCATGACCTTCTTCCTCCCTCTCAATCCTTCGATCACGGGATCGACCTTGACAACTCCTTTGTCCCAAAAATCGCCAAGGTCTACCCTCTGAACCCTAAAGAAATGGAAACGTGCAAAGAGTTTGTCGACGAACATCTTTGAACTGGGTGGATTGTCCCGTCCAAGTCTCCCCAAGCATCCCCTTTCTTCTTTGTACCAAAGAAGGATGGATCCCTCCGACCGTGTCAGGATTATCATTATCTAAATTCACACACGGTCAAGAACGCCTATCCCCTCCCCTTTATCTCGGATCTACTGGATAAACTCAAGGACTCTATGATCTTTACTAAGTTCGACGTTCAGTGGGGATATAACAATGTTCTCATCAAACCTGAAGATCAATGGAAGGCTGCTTTTATTACTCCCTTTGGACTCTTCGAACTGACAGTCATGTTCTTCGGACTGTGTAACTCCCCTGCCACCTTCCAAGCGTTCATGAATGATGGCTTCTGAGATCTTATCTCAGAAGGGTGGGTAGTCATCTACATGGACGATATCCTCATTCATTCCTCCGATCCTATTCAACATGTCGAGCGGACCAAACGAGTTCTTCAGCATCTCAAAGATCTTAACCTTTGTTTAAAATTTTCAAAATGCTCCTTTGACGTCGACGAAGTTGAATATCTTGGAATGGTGATTGGGCATCACCAAGCATCCATGGATCCCACCAAATTGAAAGCCATTCAAGAGTGGCAACCTCCCACCTCGGTAAAGGCGGTTCATTCTTTCCTAGGATTTTGCAACTTTTACTGAAAGTTTATTGCAAATTTCTCCACCATCGCTCAACCCCTTATCGACCTTACCAAGAAAACGACCGCTTGGGACTGGACCTCTACTCATGAGGACGCATTTCGAACTCTCCAACGACTTTTTATGTCCACCCCTGTTCTTTGTCTCCCAGATACGACACTTCCGTTCTTCCTGATGACAGATGCCTCTCTTGTTGCCACTGGAGGTGTCCTCATGCAGAAAGACACTAATGGGGATCTCCATCCCTGTGCCTACTTGTCAAAAACCCTTTCCCCTGCTGAACGGAACTACAATATCTACGACTGAGAGTTATTGGCCATCATTCATGCACTCTATGAATGGCGCCACTACCTACAGGGAACCTCCCTTCCCGTCACGGTTCTTACCGATCATAAGAACCTATCTTACTTCCGTGAACCACGGAAACTTTCCCATTGACAGGCCAGATGGCTTCTGTTCCTCCAAGATTTTGATCTTCATTTCGTCCATCAACCGGGTTCCCAGATGGGACCTGCAGATGCCCTATCCCGACGGGATCATGTGGATACTGCCGACGATAACCAAGCGGTTACCCTTCTCCCCAACGATGTCTTCGTCCGTGCTATTGACCTCGCCCTCTCTGAAAAAATCACCCAATCATCCTCTACTGATCCCCTCGTTCTTGATGCCATCTCAAAATCTATGGAAGACTCGCCCCTCTTTCCCCGTTCCTTCCCACAAGATTGGTCCTTCGCTGATGGGAAACTCTATTTCCGTAATTGTCTCTACATTCCAGAACCCCTTCGCCATGACATTGTCTCTTCCGTCCACTCCTCCTTTGCAGGTGGCCATGGTGGCATCTTCCGCACTCACGCCCTCGTCGCACGAGATTTCTGGTGGCCTGGCCTTTCTACCTTTGTTCGTCATTTTGTCAATGGCTGTGCTATGTGCCAGCAGAACAAGGTGAACACTCACCCCACTGTTCCCCCTTTATCCCCCATCCCATCCTTCGCCTCTTGGCCCTTTGAACAGATCTCCATCGATCTCATCACGGACCTCCCTCCTGTTCGCGGCTTCGATTCCATTCTGGTCATGGTCGACCATGGCCTTATGAAGGGGGTAATTTTCACTCCTTGTTCCAAGAACATCGACACCGAGGGTGTAGCCCAACTCTTTCTAGAAAAGGTGTTCCCTCGATTTGGTCTTCACTCATTGGTTATTTCTGATCAAGGCCCCCAATTCGCCTCAGCATTCGCCTGAGAACTCTCACAACTCTTAGGCTATGATCTTCGCCTCTCAACCACTTATCATCCTCAAACCGACAGAGAGACTGAACGTACCAATCAGTCCCTGGAAACCTATCTACAAATATTTTCTGAAGGCCGCCCTGACAAATGGGTAGACCTTTTACCCCTTGCCAAATTCTCTCATAATTCCAACGTACACTCCTCTACTCAAAAAACCCCATTCTCTTTAATGTTCAGATATGAACCTAGGGGATACCCCCCTCTTGGAAAGATGTTTATCCCAGCTCTGGAAAAACGCCTTACCCTTCTAGAGGAAGCTCGGAAAGAAGCCTTAGCAGCTCATGAGAATTCCACTTGGATCATGAAAGAACGGACCTTTTCCAAGTTTAAACCCTGGAAAGTTGGAGATAAGGTATGGTTGGAAGCTCGCAACCTTCGCTTTTGTCATATGTCCAAGAAACTCCTCCCTTTGAAATTTCGAAGGTCATATCCCCCCTAGCCTACAAACTCCGTTTGCCCCCATCTTGGAAAATCCACAATGTCTTTCATGCTTCACTCTTATCATCCTATCGGGAAACACCGGAGCACGGTCCCAACTTCTTAAAACTACCGTCGGAGGAGATAGAAGGGGAAGAAGAATGGGAAGTCGAAGATATCTTGAATCATCGCGGAACATGAGGACGAAGACAATACCTGGTGAAATGGAAAGGGTATTCTTCTGCTGAAAATACGTGGGAACCCGAATCTAATCTTGGAAACGCCTCGGAGGTACTCAAGGAGTATAAAACTCGTCGACATCTTTGAAACTCCATTCATCCACATCTCCATTCACCCGTCACTCTCACCTATCAGTATGTCCAACCTTGCTGTCTATGCTGAACGTCTCCCTGTCTCCTATCGCCGGATCCTTTTTGCCACCATCCTCGCTGACCCCAGACCCCTCTTCTGCGTAGAACATGACCCTCTCTGGCCCCAGGCGTCCTCGTTGCAGATGATGGTGCGCCTTTACCATCAAATTTACACTACTGACCTACTCTTCCAACAGTCTCGCTCTGGGCCAAACTCTATGTTTACGCGAGCTATTGATCAATCCACCCAGCAAATGCTGGATCACCTCTTGGACCTAATGCATCAAGAGGGTTTTTGGTTCTTTGCGAATCATATTCCATCATCTACTATTCCCATTCTTCAGTCCCTCATTGACGGACTCACCCCTCTCGAGGAAACCCGTTATCAAGGGTACCCTCTTACCGTCACCATCGGAATAGAACCCAGGTTCCTCCTTACCTCTCCCTCTTCACCAAGCCCCCCATCTACTCCCTCATCATCACCCCCTGCTCGTAGACCTCGTCATCGCCCCTGTCGCCGACCCACTCCTTACTCCATTCCCACTCACCCTCATCTCTCATCTTATGTTGACACCCCCACTCTACCTGTACCAGAGCCGGTGAGACCGACCTGGACCCCCCAACCTGAGTGGTCGACACTGGTCGTTTCCTATGACAATGATACCCATCTCCCTATCCCTCCCACCACCCCTCCTCGATCCCCTTCCCCAGGGACTGTTACCCATCCTATCGATGTTGACAACCTCCCCGATACTCCCATTCGCTCGGGACAATGCTTCAAATGTCAACAATGGGGTCATTGGTACCAGGAATGTTGTAAATATCATTGCCCAAAATGCTACTTATGGGCCCCAGGACACTTACAGAGTCATTATCAGGGACTCCCATGCGACGGCTGTGGGGTTAGAGGACATAGGGTTGCTTACTGTCCAAATGTCTCCACTAATCCTCCTGCTGCTAACTGGATCATCGATGAGAATTCTTCCTCGGGCAGTGAAAATAATACAGCTCAGTGAGCTGTTATCTACGAAGGGGGTAATGTTACAGTTTGGGGTACCCCTATTCTTTTCTTCCTATCTCTTCCGTCGTTTCTACTCTTTCCAATGTCTGTTCCTATTCCTTCCGTTCTTCCGAGTTCTCCCATTTTACCTTGTAGTACCGGAGCTAAGGGTTACCACGTATAGTTATCATTCTCCAGAACATTCTAGATAGTTTCCTTTTTCTTCTTGGTCTGTGCGCATCCCTTTCCCCTATAAATAGGTAGATTTCCTGCCCTTGTACCTTAGCTAGTTCTACGCAATCCAAGCCTAGTAACCAGCAAGCCGCTCAGGACGAGCGAGACCATCACCACCATTCCGGTACTCTCAGCTACCATGCTAAGGAGTTTCATCACTCATCGAGGAGTGACATACCAGCTGATCATCTTCCTTGCCACTGTGCAGGACTTGCCCTACGGACGCGTCGATACCCTCTATTGGGAGATGACCGTTCTCGTCGTAATCATCCTAGGATTACCTTGCCACCGTATTGGAATATACCACCGGGTATATCTTATCAGTTACTAGCTGAGTTACTAGCCTCAGCATAACACCAGACTTGCTCGTATGACTGCCTGCAGAAATACCGTGCTACGTGGAAAATGCTATTGGACCAACACATCACTGCCAGTCACCTCTGACCATCGTCAAGCGCACATGCCTCACCTGCCTTCATTATCCCTAAAGCTGACCCCACGGTTCTGCCATGATGGGTAAATGACATTCAACAACTGAATGCTAATACTGTCCCAGATAACCACCCATTACCAAGGGTAGATGAGATACTCTGCGACTGTGCAAAAGGTAGAGTGTTTGGGAAGCTAGACATGACCAATTCATTTTTTCAGTCCTGTGTACACCTGGACGACATTCATCTACTTGCGGTTATGACACCATGGGGTGGATACGAGTGGACGGTAATGCCGATGGGTGTCCGGAATGCACTGGCTTTCCACCAACGCAGGGTCACAGCTGCGCTCTGTCCCTTGATCAGAAAAATCTGTCACATCTACATGGACGACATTATCATCTGGTTGCAATACATAGACAAGCACCACTCCAACTGTCAAAAAGTCCTAGTGGCCTTACAAGCTGCATCACTTTTCTGTTCACTTAAGAAAACATCCTTGTTTAATTGGCAGGTGGATTTCCTTGGGAACCGGATCTCTGCATCGGGCATCGAAGCCGACCCATGCAAGATCAAGCAGATCCAAAATTGGCTGTTACCCAAGCAAGCAAATGATGTGCACACATTCCTGGGCCTTGTCTGATATCTGGCCCACCACGTACCAGACATCACACAACACACACGCATCCTGATGCCGCTCACCATGAAGGAAGCAGACCACAACTTCCCGATGTGGATGCCCAGACACCAACAGGCCTTTGAGGCCCTAAAGAACCTCCTTCTCAGCCCTCAATGCCTGACAGTCATCAACCATGACAACCCGGGAAACAACAAGATCTTCCTCACTTGTGATGCATCGGATACATGAACAGGTGCAGTGCTGTCTTGGGGAGAATTGCTAAAAATGTCATGGCTGGTTGTGTTCGACTCAGCACAATTATGGAACGCTGAACTAAACTACCCTGTGCATGAAAAGGAGTTACTCACCATCATCAAGGCTCTCAAGAAATGGCATATTGAGCTATTGGGTGCCCCAGTCATCGTCTACACCAACCACCGTATGCTCGAGCACTTCTTTGGGCAATGGGAGCTATCACGCAGACAAGCACACTGGTCAGAATACTTATCACAGTTTGACATCTCATTTCGCTACATCAATGGACCGGACAATGTTGCAGCAGATGCTCTCTCACACACAAACATACCAGAGACATGAGCAGCCAATAAAGAGGAAGTATCGACGACGATTGGGCTGATCAATGTATTGCATACTCTCATGTCTATCAATGAACTCACAAAGACACCATCGACACTGGACATCACCATCAATTGCACCCTCGTCCACGATATCCTGCAGGGATATTTGGAAGACCCCTACTGCCACCGCTTGTTTGCACTACTTGATAAGTTCCCCAATCTCCGAGAATGTGACAGGCTGTTGTTTATTTCAGGATGATTGGTCATTCCATGCGTCTGGTCGCTTCGCCAACAACTATTCTGCCTTGCACATGATGTCCTAGGGCACTTTGGTGGGGACAAGGCATACAAAGCCCTGCATACTTTGTACTACTGGCCCTCAATGAGGAAGGATCTTTGCAGTTCATACATCCCATCCTGCCAAGAATGCTGCTGGAATAAATTGCCAATGACCACTCCCGCAGGACCATTACACCCCTTACCTGTCCCAGATGCATGTAGCGACTGTATTGCAATGGACTTTGTCAGACCACTCCCCCTGGACCAAGGATACAACATGATCCTTACAATCACAGATCGTCTCAACGCCGACATCCAGCTTATTCCCTGTAAGGACAACATCTCTGCTCGCGAACTAGCAACACTCTTCTTCGACCACTGGTACTGCGAGAATGGACTACCACTCCATATCATCTCTGACCATGATATGTAAGCTCTTTCTTTCCAAATTCTGGTGGGCACTACACAAACTAACTGGTATTGAATTGAAGCTCTCTATGTCTTACCATCCACAAATGGATGGCACTAGCGAGTGGACCAACAAAACAATGATCCAATGCCTTTGATACTATGTTGAATGAAACCAACGTGGCTGGGTGAAGGCACTACCATGCGTACACTTCCAGATGATGAACTCAATTAATGCAAGCACTGGATTCTCCAACTTCCAGCTCCATTTGGGTCAGTTGCCTCATCTGTTGCCACCAGTCATTCCTGACAGGGGAGAAGACGAGGCGACACAAGATGCCGCCAACCTCTTAGCAAAACTACAAGCAGACATCTGGGAGGCCCAGGACCAGCTCATTATGGCTAAGGTGTCCCAGGCAACTACAACTAATAAGCACTGCTCACCAGACCCTCTCTTTCAGGTCGGCGACCATGTGCTGCTATCAACAAAACATCGGTGGCGCGAGTATCTATGAAAGGATGACAAATGTTGTAGAGGTTGGTGCACCTCTATGTGTATATCCTTTCATTTTCTATATTTTCTATACCCTTATTCTTCTATTTGTTTCATTCCCTTATGTCTAACGACAGTCTGGAGCGTCTGTTCACCCGGTCTAGTACAGACCGGTCAGACTACTACATATACCGATCTGGACTACCCCTTCTCTCGTCTTTTATTATTCAATTACTCTTTTCATAAGTCCTTTCTATTACTTATACCCTTATGCTCATGGCTTCGACATCGCTTTTGACATTCGGGCCTTTTGTCATTCTTGATATGTCATCAGGTACTCTTTCCATATGATACTTAGAAGTCCGGGCATACCCGGACTATAAAATCTTGTATTCATCATTTGAAATGACAGCTACCATTTGCTCACTTACCGTCACCGTTGGGAAACCATCTCCCTCACTGTTTATACCGTCTACCACACCGTTTTCTGGACTGTACTGCCAGTCTTCACACCTCATCACGCTCTACGACGCCTGGACTACTACCTACGACAGTCCAGAATACGACCGGACTGCTTTGTACGCACCCTACAGTACTTCGTTCTAGGACTAACCCTACTCCAATAGAGTCCCTCTGGGGCAAACCTATTCGCTCCCCAACTACCCTCAGACTATCCCCAGGTGGCCAGGACTAGCAGTCCATTCAACCACCTTTCAGTCTATTCAGCGCCTTGTATCTAATGATGTTCCCGGCAGTGTCTTTCTTCGCACAGAAAACCCATTTTGATCCAACAAGATTTGTGCCAGTGGGTGGGTTGACGAGTTCCCAGGTACCAGCTTTAGCTAGCGTAGCGAGTTCTTCATGTATCCCTTGCTCCCATTGTGGCCAATCTGGACGACATTTTGCCTCGGCGAGTGAGATTGGTTCGAGTGCTTTGGCCTTGGCAATGGTTTCATTGAGCGTGAGAACGAGTTCGATGTTGTCGATGTGGTCGGCTACAGCGAGTGTTTGTTCAGCTGTTCCCTCCCCCTCAAACACAGCAGGGCCGTTGTCAGGTTTGGGGTTTTCGATGATTGGGTCAGGGAGTTGGACACCACAGGGTGGATTTGGGTCGATGGCCTTGCCTTTTATTATGTCGAGTACTTGCTGACTGGGCTGGCAAATGCGTTTTGGGCGAGGTGCGGTAATTACTGGGTCAGGATCAGGAACGCGCAGGTTCTGTGTGGCTGTGGCAGTAGTGCTGGCATGTGACGTGGGTGTGCTGGATATGGGAATAATTTTGTCACGGGGCTTGGAGTTGTTTACATATGCGAGCACAGCATCGCTCGGATGAGTCTTGTCTTCTTCCCCCTCGATGCTGCACTGCGGAGGTCCCCAATAGACGTTGCGCTCGACAGTGACGATCCGTTTTGACGGCCAGTATACCCAGTAAGCATTTTCCGATTGTTCATCAATACCCATCCATTTAACCTTATCCGCTCACCATCCTAGCTTGTTTTCTTGCTCGTTCTTCGCATACACCTTGGATCCCCATTCACGGACTCGGCTCAAGTCCGGTTTTTGCCCAAATGCAACTTCATAGGGGGTTAGCCCATCAAGGACTTTGGTAGGTGTTCGATTTTTCAACCATATAACGTGATGTGCGGCCTCTCCCCACAGGAATTTGGGCAGTCCACTTGCGTGAAGTAGTGCTCGGACATGCTCGAGTATGGTTCTATTTAGCCTCTCTGCCACTCCATTGTGCTCCAGTGTGTCATGCGCCGTGAGCTGTTGCGTTGTTCCCTGATTTTTCAGATGTAGGGCGAAATCCTTTCCCAAATATTCACCTCCTCGGTCGGAATGAAGTAGCCACACTTTGGCACCAAGCTGGCGGTTGAGCCAGGCCTCAAACTGTTTGTAAGTGTCAAAAACTTCGCTTTTCTGACGAAGTATGTACAGATAAGTGAGGCGCGAGTGGTCGTCCATGAAGGTAATGTAGTATTGTTTTCCGTTTAATGTCTCTACTGGCGCTGGTCCCCAGACGTCAGACCATATGATTTGGCCGACTTCTTTCGCTCGGTCGCCTTCTCGGCTCTTGGCAATCGGTTTGTGCGTTGCTTTTGCATAGATGCAAGATTCGCAAAAGGTATTTCCTTCTTTTGCTTCGATTAACTTTAAACCGCTGACCAATCCTTTTTCGATGAACCAGCTTGCGACGGATGGTGCAATATGCCCGTAACGACGGTGTAACTCCATTGCGGTCACGGTTTCCTTCACAGCATTTGTGGTTTCATGCTCGTGCACAACACGGTATAGACCTTTTGCAGTACATGGAATCTTCCCGATTACTTCACCATCTGATCCTTGGATCATGCAGAACCCTTCTGCAAACGTCGTCGAGAGCCCAAGCTCATCAAGACGACCAATGGATACCAGCGTGTATCCAACTTCGGGTGAGAACAAGACTTCGGTAAGTCTTAATTTCGATGTTCCACATTCGTTTGGTATTTCGACTATCATGTCGCCGACTCTGGTCATGACAAACTTCTGATGATTTGCGGCAGTGAAGGACTTTACTGGGATATCAACTAGGTGTTCAAAACGTTCGTGATACGGCGAGATGTGGTGGGTTGTTCCAGAATCATAGAGCTCGACTTGGGGCAACAAGGTATGCTCTTGGTTTGCTATCATGGCAAGATTCTCTGGTTCGTCGGCAGGGTCAGCACAATCGACGGATGCTTCATCCTCGACTCTCAGTGCTTGGGATTCCTCGAGATCCCAGACGTTATCAGGTATGTCCTCATCAGTGACTGAAAACCAATCTTCGTCATCTAATGATTCCTTTGACAGGTTCGGGATCCACTCGTCATCGGTCGAGTCATCCACGACACCAAATACTCCATCTTCGGAGTCGCTTTCGCTCTCAACAGCGTTAGCTACATTCGTCGTGGTAGGTTTCTTTTCACTACTGGTCTTGTGGAAAACTGCGAGATGCTCCGTAGATCCGCATTCCCAACACTTTGGTGGGTTCTGCTTTCCGTTTCCTCGTTTACCCTTCCCTTTTCCCTGTGACGATCCGGCATGGTCTGCAGCCATTGCTTCATCATGGTCTCGGTCTTGGGTGTCTGTTTGTATTGGATTCTTCGCCTTATGGCGATTGGCTTCTTCAGCTATAATGGAGATTAAGACGTCGGGGTCGAGAGTTTTTGTGGTGGTAAATAATCGCACTGCAGTGAGTTGGCTCAATGCGAAGTTGGCGAGTGAATTCGGCAGGGATTTAATGATGGTTGAGCGGTAATCCTTTTCGTCAATGACGACACCGACAGCAGCTAACTCTTCTCTCTTCGTTCGCAGCCCATCAAGGAACTGCCGGACATTGGCTCCCTTAGCAAGCCATGATTCCAAGAATTGTGCATGCAGGTCCGTTTGTGCGTATGCGCCTTTTTCAGTATATTCTTTAACAATTTCTGTCCACATTTCCGCTACAGATGTCTTCTTCTGGATTCGAAGAGCGGTCAAATCCGGAATTCGCTGTGCAAGTAAGTTCTTTGCCATCTGTTCATTCTTCCGCCATTGGCTGACTTCAGCTGCTTGTGCATCAGTCATGGGAGCCGGGTAGGTTGGGCAAGTCTTGGTTCCATCCAGATGACCCCATAATTCTTTGGCTTCGACAGCAACCTGAAAGTGAAAAGCAAAGATCGCCCAATTGGTTCCTTTGACATCGAGCTTGGGAACATTTCCGGGGAGGATATCGGTGGTGATGGTGAATAGACTGAAAGGTGGTTGAATGGACTGCTAGTCCTGGCCACCTGGGGATAGTCTGAGGGTAATTGGGGAGTGAATATGTTTGCCCCAGAGGGACTCTATTGGAGTAGGGTTAGTCCTAGAA
>JBBPMM010000945.1:0-11019 GCA_038090335.1 Solioccasus polychromus
TGTGTAAAAAGATAGAAAGCCAATTGTAGGTTACTTTGAGTGCCCGTGCAAAGTATTCAAATCTTTTCGTCGCCCCCATCCCATAAAAAATAGCTTGACAGAGAGGATATCTTGGAAAAGATGACATTGCCCAATGGACCGTCATGCATGTTTGCGTCAACGTCCCAAAATTGCACCACGGGTGAAAGACTCGCATGCCAACTAGGTAAACAAAGTTGCAAATAATCATCTTGAATACTAATAGAGTCGGGAGTGAGGGATGGACAGGGAGAAATGTAGAGACGACCCATTTAGCGCTCTGGTTTACGTTACCAATTCTGATGAACTCGATCGAGAGTAAAATAACCACTACCAGACGCCAAAGATTGCCGGAGACCAGAGGAGGGAACGGGCAGGATAGTAATAGAAAATATGGTCGGATGGACACAGATGGAGGTTACACCGAGGCCGAGATTAAAGGCTTCACTGTCACGAATCTGGCAAGCTCGATAAAGTAGATACTGAATCCCAAGACGAGGACGACGCCAGAGACCGCTGGAGTACAAAAACCATGGCCACAATTGTCCGTTTGGAGTTTTCACCCGGAAACAGCGTTCAAAACGTTTTCGTCGCACGAGAGGAATAAATAGCTTACCTTGCGAGGCGTGAGAGAATGCTGGGATGCAGTGGATGCAGAGTGACGACGATGGCGACAGGGCGATACAGGGACTGGGAAATGCGAGACACAAATGTGGTGACGACGAGACAGCGGCAGGGTACTACGCGGAATGCAACGGCGGGACGTTTCCATCGGGCAAGGTGAAGAATGAGGAAATGGTGAATGCGGCAGAGGACAAGAAGAAAGGCGAACGTGGAGAATGAGATGCGATAAATTGGTCGTGCTGCACATAAAGCGGGTTCCGGCGAATATGTTTGCGTGTATAGGTTGTACGATATCAAGCCTCGAAGAAAAGATGTGAAGTGGGAATGGAAGGAGAAGATAACGACGCTACGCTCGATACGTGCAGTTGGTGATGATTTTCTGTACAATGTCAATACTTTGACGCTTGAAAAAAGCGCAGGCTAGGGTGTCACAAGTTCCACATTTAAAAAAAGGATATCGAATCGTACAAGTTCGTTATCATCATCTCACTCATCCAATCCACCTCTACCCCGCGCGCTTCTGTTCCACCAGGCCCCGCTACCAATGGTCAATTCCAATCATCATCGTTAAACGACGACGCGGTGCGTACATGCTCACGTGCTACTTTCGGTGTTTCGCCAGGAACAAGTACGCCTGTGTGAATTATCAGTTTCTCGTTATCACCGAGCCGGGACGTGTGTCACGCCGTCGAGGCGAGTACTGATCCCTGGATTCAATTTGGGCTGGAATCGGGATCGAGCTGAGATTAGGATGAGAATACGAGTTACGATTGGAGCTGAGTGCAGGAGCAGGCGTCGTAAGCGTCAGACCGAAAGAAAATGCAGAGATGATCATGTTCGAAACCACCGAAGGCAACATGGACCCGCATTTCTGATCCTTGGAGAATCTGTATGCGTGCGCATGAGTGGTGCTTGACACAGAAACAAGAGAACAAATATATCCGGGTGGCTTTGGAACGCTGAGTTTGCGGCCTATGGCGTCCATCTAGGACATAGCCGGGTGCGGGCACGAGGGTGGTGGAGACGTCACTGTTGGCGATGCAGAGGCAAGTCCGGGACTCATCAGTAGAGAGGGGGGTGAGGGGGGTTATGTCGAAAGTGCTTGAGGTGGGTGGGACGTCAGTTGTTGCATCGGTACGCATTGTTGGCTCAACGACGTGCGGGCACAGTTGGATGCCTAAGTCCGCCTGCGCAGGAAAGTAGGGGGCCAGCCACCTCCACTGCCGTCTTGTCCTCAGCGAACCTGGCCTCACAATGAACTGATAGAGGTAGTTTAGAGAATTCAATGTTTCGAATGACACCCCCGAACTTAGTGAATCTGGCCGAGCAGGTGCCTTCCTTGAGCCCGTCAAACAAGCCGAATGTGAGTGATGGTAGATTAGGTTCGTGATTGTGATTGGCAATGAGTGCCCATTCACTTCTTACTACCAGGCATGAGCAAAAAGTGTGCACAGGACCATGAAGGTACATTCTATGAGTTCCTTTCATGGAGAGTGAGCCGGTCGCAAAGCCCAGGATGCTTGTGTTAATTTTGTGCAATAAAGTGGAGGAGGCCTGCACATCTGCAAGTGTGGTGAGCTGACAAACTCTTCTGTGACCATCAAGAATTCACAGGTGATGTTGTCTGACATTTTTGTGTTAACAGGGAGCACAAGCTTAGAACAAGAGCAAAGCAGTTTGAGTCTCTACACAAACAATACCATGCATGCATTTTGACATGCTCCTTGCCCAATTCCTTTTGTTTTTCAGCACAGTTGTATGATGTCCAACACATACTCCTCAATATCATTAGCCTCTGATTGCCTTGCATATCTCTCAGAGTTACAGAATATGGGTACTCATCTGTTCATCTCCCAAGTTTGTCTGGAGGTGCAGATGGTAATGGTAAGTAGTTTGTGTGGGATAGATGAAGTATGCAGGACTGGAACAGCTGTGAAGGCTGAAACATTCAAAACATTCTGTTGAAACAGACTGGACTGTTATAGCAAGAGGAAAGCCTGCTTGACTTACAGAGGTTATTGTCTGGTGGGACACTCAGAGATGATGATGGTGGAGGTTAAAGACTCTATTAGAACTCAGCTGTGGAGTTCGAATATTTATCTACATACAAATATGGTAATTACTAAGTATAGTAATGGTTATGTAGTCCATTGAAGTGCTAGCTACAATAGTGCACATTCAACACATTTGAGATAGTTGAGGCAGCAGAAGAAATTGGAATTGTGGTAGGAATGGCTGGATTTGGTGAAAAAATGAATGGATTGATGCTAGGCATGGAAGATGGCTAATCATAGAGTCAACAGCGAGCGGTGGCTGTGCTGGTGAGGAATTAGGGGGATTACCCGGTTCGGCTGAAAATGCTTGCTGCAAGTTCAAGCTCATGATAGAATTTTGTTGGTCAGGTCAGAGCGCAGGGCTCATAACCTTTTGGCGAGTGGGGAAGTGCGCGAGGTAGGGACCTGACGATCACGCGAGGAGAGCCCTTTGCAGGGCCAGGACAAACTCTCTATTTTGTGTTCCTAAGTATAGGTCGAGCTTTTATACTTGTACACTAATCATTTGAAATACTACCTTCGGGATGACGAGACCGAGCGTAGCTTGCCAGTGTTTGGCCTAATACCCAATGGCCGCTTCCAAACAGTTTGTAACCCGATCCCGATCCATCGTTTCTACACCCTCACCTCGTCGTGCGCAGAGACTCCCCCGAACCACTTCAGCCTTATCCTCAGCTCCCGCTCCTCATCGACCCGCGAAAGCATCAGCGTCATCTCGTTGGACGGTATCCACCGCGAGCCCTTGACGCTAGTCGAAAAGTGTATCCGTCCATTTTCGGCACCGTCGGCTCATTGTACGTGCTTCTGACCTTCCGCACTTCATCGCACAAAAAGAACGCAAGTGTCTCGAACTCCGAGATCGGCTCGCTCTCCATGAAAAGGAACTCGCAGAACGTACGTCCCCATTCCTCTATACACTTGTCGCTCACCTCTTGTGTAGTCAAATGCGAGTGGGAACGTTTCGTCAACCGGGTCATGAACTCAATCCTCCATCACTTACCGCCACATTCGGTACGTTTGACGGGCTCAAGGAAGGCGTCCGCTTAATCACGGCCGGATTCACTGACTTCGGAGGTGTCATTCAAGACATTGAGCTTAATCCACCTGCGTCGGTTCGCGATGAAACCATGTTCGCTGAGGACAAGACAGCGACGGTGGTGACCGCCTCCCTACTCTCCCGCACAGGCGGTCTCGGCTCTCGAATGCATAAGCGCTCCTCGCACATCGTCGATCCGACGACGCCTACCAATGCAACAACCGATGTCCCACCCGTCCCAAACACCATTGACACGACCCTCCTCATCCCGTCCCCTCCACCACCCACGAGTCCCGGGCCTACCTCCACACCAACTACGACAACGCCTCCATCGCGCTCGCACTCACACTCGGCCATGTCCTGGATGGACACCATGGGTCGTAAACCCGGCGTTCCAAAGCCGCCCGGGTACGTTCCTTCCTCTCTATTTCTGCATCAAGCGCCACTCACGCGCATATACAGATTCTCCAAGAGTCCGAAACGCGCATCCGTGTTGCTTGCGGGGGTTTCGAACACGATCGCCTCCGCATTTTCTCCTGGTCTGACGCCTACGACGCCTGCTCTTGTGCCTAATTCCAATCCTAACCTCAATCTAATTCCACATCCCAATTCCAACCCAAATCCAAACCTGAGATCGGTGCCCACTTCGACGACGCGAAGCACGTCCTGGCTCGACGATGACGAGGAACTGACCATTCACACAGGCGTACTCGTTCCCGATGCGAAACCGAACGCAGCACGCGAGCACGTACGGTCTGTGTCGTCGTTTGACGATGATGATTGGAATTGGTGATTGGTAGCGAGGTCTGGTGGAACGGTTCGGGGATGCGCAGGAGTGGTAGAATGGACGAGTGAAACGACGATAAAGAACGTGTATGATTGTATTCTTCAGATATCCATTCTTTAATGGGGAACAAACGTCTTAGCTTGTGCTCTCGATTATATCCTACGAAAATCACGCCAACGTCAAAATATTGACATCGTACAGAAAACCACTACCAATTGTACGTGTCGGAGATATCTTTGGCATTCTTCTTCGATCCATCACGTCTCACATCATTGCCGCGTCATCTGCAAGTTGAAACATCGAGAATATCATTCCAACTTCACATCTTTTCTTCGACACGATCCTGATCCCTATCTCCACCGTACAACCTGTACATTCAAAACATCCTCGGGGGAACTCTCTTTCTGTACAGCAAATCTGATATATCGCATCACATTCTCTCCATTCACCGTTTTTTCCCGTCCGAGCGTCGCCTTACCATTGCCTCCCCTCGCCCATTCCTTGCCTGGCGACAACAGCAACTACAATCGCGCCCCGTCGGCGCCTAATAGTCGCCAATCTCGCCATCGTCCCACAGTCGCATACCGCTCGGCATCGTCTTGT
The DNA here is from genome assembly GCA_038090335.1 of Solioccasus polychromus. Taxonomy (NCBI): domain Eukaryota; kingdom Fungi; phylum Basidiomycota; class Agaricomycetes; order Boletales; family Boletaceae; genus Solioccasus; species Solioccasus polychromus. The sequence goes on from JBBPMM010000945.1 coordinate 5,123, forward strand.
CACCATATTCGCGTCTTGCGTCCTCCTTGTCCGTGTGCATTGTCGTCGCCACCCCACATCGCGTGGTCATGTCCCACGTCGCCCACATCCTGTACGGGCGGCTGGTGGACCTCACGCTGCCACTTTATGGCCCACGCCATCATCGATGCAGATGATCTTTCATCCTCACGTACTTTAGTGCCCATTAGCATGGGAACGTGCCAAATATGACTGCTCGGCAGAAGAGCCTAAAATTGTCATCCACTGGAATTGATCAACGAAAATGAAATAGCCGCATCATCCATTACTTCCAAGACTCGTCCACGAGGTGCACTTTTTGGGCATGCACATTGTTCTATTACTGGACCTTGAAGCATCGACATCTGATCGTGGAACCGGAAAGCTGCCATCTTCCTAGACATTTCAAACTCTATCACGATTTCAGCAAGCCTTTTTAACATCCCAGTTGTTCGGGATCCTTGGACTCTCCACTCCCACCGACATACACATTTTTCGTCCTCGAGCTAGCTAATGTCATCCGCGTTAGAGACAGCTGTGGCCGGTATCGTGGAAAATAACTATACGACTCGTATGCACGTTCACGCTAGCTCTTCGAAATCGTACCTCATCATCTTTCTAGTTGTGATCCTCACTGCTGTCGGATATGATTATAGTGAGTATCTTGTTAAAGATGCATGCGCACGTCTGACTCACCTCACTGCCATCAGTCCTTACATTTTCTGACGAGGTTGGCACTCATTCGTGTTGTATTTCTAGAGCTCACGAATCAATATGTTCAGATAGAATACATTTGGGTTAGTGTGTAGACACGATCTTGGAAGATTACATCAACTGAACTCACTACAGAATAAACCCTGGACCTGGGTATCCACCTTGTTTATCTTTGTGAGCGGGCTGGAGCATATTTGGCAGCCGTTCGCTAATTATCGTTACAGATTCGTTACTCTGGCCTTTTCACTGTCACGTATGTCATTATTCAGTCTGATTCGTGATTGTGAGCTTATCATATTGGTTTATCAGGATTGATGCTCTCTGTATGTCCTAGATTCCAGACATCAGGTCACCTCGACTGACTTGGCTGACAACAGATGGGAGTTCTTTCTTACCAGGTCCTGAAAATGTGAAGTTTTTTTTCTCTATTGCAAATGAATGCACTCCACTCAAATATATACACTAGGTGTACGTGTTCATTTTAATTGTTACCAATGGACCCAGAAGTCTGATACCCACTGAGAACTTGTGAGTTTCTCTGATCAATGTGTAATTACCAAGTCTTCTCTGCTCAGTGACAACTGTAAGGCAAAATACTTCATATTCTATCTGCATGGAGCTTTTCTATTCTTCTCTTTGCTGCAGATTGTATGTCTCTGAATTGCTTATTTTAAAGTGACATGATGGAATGTTGTCATTGCAGTAACAATGATTCTCCGAGTCTGGGCATTATATAGTCAATCGAGGATCATCGTTGGCATCCTTCTCACGATCTATGTCATGGAGGTTATCCCAACTCTAGTCGTGGAAGCTATTTATTCGAGTCTGAAAAATTACCCAGGTACTTGCATTCTAGCTTGTCTGATAGGATTATCTACCATCACTCATACATAATCATATAGTGACCATTGGTCAAGTACTCGGTCTGTCATTTTGCCTGGGACAAGCATTGAACAATCTGAAAGTGATGGATTATGGATTTCAACTCTTCTTCGCCTTCGTGCTGTGCAGCTTGGTGATTGCCCAGTTCATTTGGCAGTCATATCAGATGTACAGATCGATGAGAATATGGCAACTCGGCCGTTATGTGAACCTCTTTTTCAGGGAAGGCATTCTCTACTTTCTCGCGTAAGTCCAACGACCCCTACCATCCCAACTTCGATCCCTGCTCATGCTTGAATTATATTGTGGATTCTGCCTTTTATAGCATGTTCTTCATTGGAGTCACAAGTGTCATCACAGATGTCCCTAATATGGACATTTATGGATGGTGGCAATTGCCCATAGGAATCCTTATGTATGTGCCTGTGTTCACGCTTGCTCCGCGTTTCGTCCTGAGCGTGCGTGCATTGTACGCGCACGATCTTCGCGGTCGACGTGGGTCGCACATAGACTCGTATTTTGGGTTCAGCTCGGTACTTGGACGCGGCGTAACAGGTGGAAGTGCGATCGTGTTTGCAGAGGGACGAAATGGGCAGGAGCAAGATGAGGATATACAGATGGAGGAGAGGGAGATTCAAGAGGGAGTGCGTGGTGGAGACGTTGCGTGACGTCTCACCAAAGTATGTTGATGTACTTGTACAGCTCGCGATGTTGGATATCGACCGTACTATTTATGGAACATGTGCTTGTGATCATGACCCATCTCATCCCGAGGGTGCGTGCATCGTATGCGTGGAATATCCGCGTACGGTAGACGTGCGTCACATATAAATACAGATTTCACTTCCGCGTTCGAGAGCGATGCTGGGGTGCGATTATACGAGCGTAAGAAAAACCAGAACCAAGACTCTGTGGCACCTAACGTCGCGAGGAATGCTTATTGGACGCGTCGGGAGCTTCTAATCGTGCTGCAAAACAAGTTAGAATACGGAACATGTAGACGAACTTGAGGACGAGTTATCAATGCAGAGCTCGAGGGGAGCTGCAAGCTGGTGGCGAGCATGATAGGAAGATGCAAACGATACCAGAGGATATGGTATAGAAGTTCAGGACGCATGTATTATTTTTGTGCAATAAAGTGGAGAAGGCCAGCGCGTCTGCAAGCATGGTGAGCCAACATACTCTGATGCGAGCATCAAGAATTCGCGGGTGATGTTATCCGACGTTTTTGCGTTAACAAGGAACGCAAGCTAAGGACAAGAGTGATTGAGTCTCTGCGTAAATGATACCAGAATAGGCACATTTAGGGTTCCGCACGGGTAACACCGCAAGCAAGAAATCGAAACCCGTACCCGTACCCTCTAACACCGTACCCGAGTCTGTTCTTTCTAGGGTGCAGAATAGCATTGACTTGGGTGGAGCACTTTCAGCCGTGGCGGCTTCAACTTTTGACATTATTGTAGTTCCATTCGAAGGTGAAGCTTTGTCAAAAGCCCGACATTTAAGGATCTCTATTGGATCTCCGAGTCCCCGAGGAGTCCCACTAGCAGTACTTTACAAACCCGTAGAACACCGCCAACCCGCGGTAAAGGGTATGGTGTACAAGCGGGTAGAGCTTTCCCAACCCGTACCCGTACCCTCCATACCCGTCCACAAATAACCGCGGTGTTCACCGCACCCGTGCGTTTCCTTACTCAGCTCCCGCCCCTCGTCAACCCGCGAAAGCATCAACATCAGCTTGTCGGACTTTGTCCCCCGCGAACCCTTTAGGCTGGTCGAAAAGTGTGTCTCTGTCCATTCTCTGCACCGTCGGCTCACGTATGAGCTTCGAGACATGCAGACCTTCTCTACTTTATCGCACAAAAAGGACGCAAGTGTCGCGAACTCCTAGACCAGCTCGCTCTCCATGAAAAGGAACTCGCAGAACGTATGTCCCCATTCTTCCATACACTTGTCGCTCACCTCTTGTGTAGTCGGGCCAAACGCAAATGGGAATGCATCGTCAACAGGGGTCACGAACCCAAACCTCCATCACTCACCGCCACATCTAGCGCGTTAGACGGGCTCAAGGAAGGCGCCCTCTCGATCGCGGCCGGACTCACGGACTTTGGAGGTGTTATTCAAGACATTCAATCCCCTACACCACCTACATCGGTTCACGATGAGACCATATTCGCGGAGGACAAGACGGCGACGGTAATTACCCCCCCTTACTTTCCCGCGAAAGCAGCCTTGGCTCTCGCATGCACAAGCGCGCCTCGCACGTCGTTGAGCCTACGGCGCCTACCAATGCAACAACCGACATCCTGGCCGTCCCAAACACCATCGACACGACCCTCCTCATCCCGTCCTCTCCACCGTTCACGAGTCTCGGACCTGCCTCCGCACCGACTACGGCAACGTCTCAATCGCACTCGCACTCGCACTCGGCCATGTCCTGGATGAACACCATGGGTCGTAAACTCGGAGTTCCAAAGCCACCGGGGTACGTTCCTTCCTCTTTATTTCTGCGTCGAGCGCTACTCACGCGCGTATATAGACTCTCTAAGAGTCAGAAACGTGCATCCGTGTTGCTTGCGGGGGTTTCGAACACGATCACCTCCGCATTTTCTCCTGGTCCTACGCCTACGACGCCTGCTCCTGCGCCTGATTCCAATCCTAGCCTCAATCCGATTCCACATCCCAATCCCAACCCAAATCCAAGCCTGAGATCGGTACCCACTTCAAGCACGTCCTGGCTCGACGATGACGAGGAACTGACGATCCATACGGGCGTACTCGTTCCCGACTCGAAACCGAAAGCAGCACGCGAGCACGTACGGGTCGTGTCGTCGTTTGACGATGATGACTGGAATTGGTAATTGGTGGCAAGGTCTGGTGACACGGTTCGGAGGCGCGCGGGTGTGGTAGAATGGTCGAGTAAAACGACAGTAACGAATGTGTATGACTGTATTCATTCATTAATGTGGAACTCGTACTCGTGACATCTTAGCTTGCGCTCTCGGTTGTTCCTTACGAAAATCACGCAAACGTCTAAATAATGACATCGTACAGAAAACCACCACCAATTGCACGTATCGAGGATGTCGTTATCATCCTTCCCCCATCCATCACGGCTCACATTATTGCACGTTTCACACCATTGCATCGTCATTTGCAGGTCGAAGTATCAAGAATATCTTTGGTATCCTTCTTTTCATCCCCACTTCACATCTTTTCTTCATCTCGATCCTGATCCCGATCTCCATCGTACAATCTGTACGTTCTAAACATCCTCGGTGGAACCTCTTTCCGTACAGTACGCCTAATCTATCGCATCACATTCTACCCATTCGTCGTTTTTTCCGACCTTGTATCGCCTCACCATTGCCTCGCCTCGCCCTTCACCTTGGCTGGTGACAACGACAACTACGGTCGAGTCTAGTCGGTGTCCAATCGCCGCCAGTCTCGCCATCATCACGTCGTCGCATTCCGCTCGGCATTGTTTCGTCACCGCATCCGCCCCTTGCGTCCTTATCCGTGTATCGCCTTGTCGCCACCCTGCATCCCTCCCGCCTGCGTCGTCACGTCCCTCGCCCACATCCTCTATAGGCGGCTGGTGGACCTCAAGCTGCCACTTTATGGCCCACGCCATCATCGACGCAGGTGTCTTTTATCATTACGTACATCAGCGCCCATTAGAATGGGAATGTGCCAAATATGACTGCTCGGCAGAAGTGCATAAAGTTGTCATCCACTGGAATTGATCAACGAAAATGAAATCGCCGCATCGTCCATTACTTCCAAGACTTGTCCACGAGGTGCACTTTTTGGGTGTGTACATTGTTCTGTTACAGGATATCAGCATGCCTTTTTAACATCCCAGTTGTTCGAGAGCTTTAGACTCTCCACTCCCACTGGCATACACATTGTTCATCCTCGAGCTAGCTCATGTCATCCGCGTTAGAGACAGCTGTGGTAGATATTATGGAAAATAACTATGCGTCGCGTATGCACATTCACGTTAGCTCTTTGAAATCGAACCTCATCATCTTTCTAGTTGTGATCCTCACTGCTGTCGGATATGATTATAGTGAGTATCTTGCTAAAGATGCATGCGCACGTCTGACTCACCTCGTTCACACCAGTCCTTACCTTTTCTGATGAGGTTGGCACTCGTTTGTGTTGTATTTCTAGAGCTCACGAATCAATATCTTCAGATCGAATACATTTGGGTTAGTGTGTAGACACGATCTTCGAGGATTACATCAAATAGACTCACTACAGAATAAACCCTGGACGTGGGTATCCACCTTGTTTATTTT
>JBBPMM010000946.1:0-11010 GCA_038090335.1 Solioccasus polychromus
CTTGGACAAAGGTGTATCGAATGGCAAGGTCTTGTTGGGCGACAATGGTGATGAAGAGGAAAGCGTTTAGAGGCAGTTTGGAAGTCCAGTCTCACCCTTAAGGTGGCTTGCTGGTTACTAAGCTTGTAATGCGTAGAACTAGCTAAAGTACATGGAGTAAAGACAGGGTATTTATAGGTCTCTACTGGGTGCACAGACCATGTACACAAAAGGGATACTTCTAGAAAGTTTCGGAGTATAGTACTAAAAAGGAGATGCACAGCTCTGGTGCTGTGAGGAGAAGTAAGATGCTTAAGTAAAGAAACGAATAGGAGTCCATCTCGTAACAGTTTGATAGCAAGCCAGATGCAGATTTTGTTGAGGAAAAGATCAGAGTCTTCAAGGTAGAGTTCCTCGATCACTCCCAGGATTGCTCGAGTGATTGTGTGCATACGTCTGATGAGAGGAGATGGTGGTCAGTCAACAGTGTCAGGCTCTTCAAATATTTTTCACCATCGGTAACAGCTGCTCCATGCGACGAGTCCCAGGGCCTTGCATATGTCTGAAAGATCCCATCCATGGTTCCAAAGATGAAGGGCGCACTCCTAGAGGTTGATGCTGATTCAGTGATTGACCATGATTGATGTACATGAGCTCAAGAAAGTAATCTATTCTATGTACATGCCTCACTGAGATGCCATGCCTCAAATTTTCTTGTGTAATCTCATTAGCATTGCACACTGCTGTAATGCCAGAGGTTTGCTTGTCAGCAAGTCCACAATCTGGAGGCCAACTATGAAAATTTGCTTGAGTATAACTAATATTCAAAGATTAAAACTCACACATAAACAGATAATGTTTTGTCTCCATTAAAAACATCATGGAGCAAATAACTGGCATTTTTGATGAGCTCTTGCATTCGTAGACACTCTTTTTCAGTCATATCAAAAGGTGCAGAGGCACCTTCACCATGCCGCTTTATCTCTCTTAATCCATTTCACTCCTTGAAAGAGGTTAACCATCCTTCACTTAGATTGAGACGTTCATCATCTGGTATGCCAACAAGGTCAGCAAATTTTTTCCATTTTTGGCAAAGGACCTTGCCAGTAAGAATTAACCTGTCCACCATTGCCTTTGAAACCCAAACCTCCAACATTTCAGTAACCTCCAGATGTTGTGTCTGATGAAACCTTTTGGCTGAAGGGCTGGGTTTTGCATCCATACTGCCTTCATACACTGCTTGCCACTTTGCTTCATCTTTGATCCATGATGAGATGAGTGGCTGCTTGATCTGAAGGTTGGGATAGATATTATTGAAATGTGCTGCAGTTTGCTTTTGACTTGCATTGTTGGCATGATGCCAATCAATAATCTTGATTCTTTGCTGAATAGTTGCAAGCTCTTTTTTCTGAGGTGCTACAGGTGGCTTCAACTTTCCACCAGATCTACCTGCATTGCCATTGTCAGAGTCAGTAGTCTGAGGACCTGCAAGTATTGACTTAGACTTAGTACAGTATGCAATTGTCTGTAGAACATTTAAAAGTCTTACACTTTCGCTTTTTTGAAGGTAAACCATCTTTTCCACCATTTTCTGCATCCAATCTATTGAGGCCTCATTCATAGTCAGATGCATCATCCAATGCCTCAACCACCCTTTCTTCATCTATCAAATTTCCTTCACCATCAAGCCAGTTTTGATCAGCCTCTGATATGGGCTGGTTGGCTTTCAGCTTAACCTCAAGCTCAGCTTTCTGATCTTGAATCTGATTGCAAAGCTTGAGTAACCCCTTTTTTAGAACTTCAATGGGTTTCATGGGAAAGAGAAGTCGAGAAATTGAACTCTTGGGCCATTCTTGCCATCTTGGGTGATACAAAAATTAATATTATATAATAAAACTTAGATAAGTATGGGTTATGGCATCCAAAAATATAGTATGGGTATGGGTTATGGGAGAGTTATGGGTTACAATGCAAAATTAACTTGGGAAATTGAAAACGTATGGGTTACTACAGAGTATGGGTTACACGGTGTATGGGTTATTACAGAGTCGATTGTACATACATTGAAATTACGATCTCGTTACATTCCCGACGCGGCCTTTTCGCTTGACAGATGTCAAACCATCAAATCGACTAATGCGGGCCATGCGGGCCGACATGAAAAATGACAACTTGAATTGCATCTTTGCGACGTATTTTGAGCACAACTCTAATAGATAATCCAACATTTGACCAGAGCATCAATGTGAGAGGAGTGACCGACGGACTCCAGAAGCGAGCGCCACTCGGCGTCTCCGAATGACAATTGAACTGACGATTGAATTGGACCTTTTTCAAGCTCCTGCCGCCCGAACTAAGGTACCGGAGTCTTTTACTCTTACGGAAGGGTTTTGAATGATGCCAGCCACTTATTTACAGTAAATTATAATGCACATATCGGGATCCCGCGCGACAAGCGCGAAAGGACCGCGGACAATGCATGAAGTGTCCGGCCATTGTTTGACATTGTGCGAGAAACTTCAGTTTCATATCCGAGTACCCCTGTTTAAACAGGTCGAACCTAACCTTGGTGTCTTCCTAACCATCGCCTTTTTAATTGTCTTCTAAAGGATAGAATGAACAAGCTTTCAGAGTATGGATGTAAACTGACTCGATCACGTGAGTACTTGGAGGTCAATGAAATATCCTTTCAATCCTGTGCAGTTTACCCTAGCCTCTGTGACCGCTAATAACCCCATCCCCCTGAGTCGGGGATGCGGCGCTGCATAGAAATCTGATAGTATACCATTCTCTAACGAGGGTGCTACCCCATTTGGTGTCTTTGTCGGTGATGTAAGTAAATTCTCGAGGGCTCATGCTGTAATTTCGCGTATTAGATTGATCGCGTTGGCGAACTGGAACTTTCCCCCTACATAGTCTCTCAGGCAACGCATGCGTATTGTATGCTGAGCATGATGCTGGATTTCCGGCATGTGCGTGGTCTTATAACGGGAGAATGTCTACATTCTCCTACGCAAATGGTACATGGGCAGAAACGCCCGACGATATGGCAGCACAAGTTACACAACTCGCTTGGCAACTCCCCAACGCAACAAAGTCCTTTTGTGATCGCCAGAGGACCTACATTCAGGTTACGGCTCGTTGACACACTGACATGATATTAGGGTCCATTAAAATACAAAACGATCCATTTTGAGGCCGTTTTGGGTGCCAAGTGCTTGTCTGAGTTTGAACTGTGACAACAGCTCTCCGCTCAGTATATCTGTTGTCTACTGGCGTTCAACTGTTCTCACTCGTTAATCCGCTCTGAATCCACTCATTCTCAATTAGTATCGAAAATGGTGTGAAGAAATGGAGCTGTTATCATCCATTCGATGACTGCGATCAAATCCAAAACCCGATAGCGTGCCAAGGCAAATCCGGCCACTCAAAAAACACCGTCGAAACGGGGTATCAAAGTACCGAGACGAATTTCAAAACAGCACCTCTTAACGGCCTCTATTTTGTACTTTGACGGATCCTACTGTCTGATCTGGGTCGGCGGAAAACGTATGTCTTGGCCCCCTAGATCTTCGCCAATTTGTCGGGAGGTACTTTCATAACACGGGTACTTCTTCCACCTATATTACACCAAAGAGCACGGGAATGAAGTCTCCCTCATCCGTTTAATTCCAAAATGGCAGTGACATCTATGCTTTCTGTGAGGAGTACGTGCAACCCGTTCGCTCTTACCAATCACGTCAAATCACTCTCCAAGTTTTTTTCAGTGTTACGGAAGTGCTAGGTCTAGTTTTGACAACATGGCGGTTATACATTCGCCTCAAGATTGATCGCTTCTGGTGGGAGGACGTATTTGCAGCCATCATGCTCGCTACAAGTCTGCCTTGGCTCATAGCATACTGGGTATACCTGCTTGCAAGTGAGTAATAAACCAACCAGTTATGGTTAGATATTCACGCGTCACCGACAATCTAGATGGCCTTGCATCCATTGTGGGCTCGTGGATCTACAATATCGGTTTCGGCTGTATCGTGACGTTCGTGCCGACTCTTCTCATTCGAGATCGAGTCTCATGTTTTACTTTTGTACTGTAGGTTGGCACGATTGAGCGTCCTATTTTCCATCATCCGTATCATCCACGGAAAATCTTGTCTTCTCAGGTTTACTTATGCCTGTGTGGCGTTCTTTATCATGTGTAGCATGGTACTCATTGTTGAGAAGTGCGTCCAATGTGCTTTGGACCCTAGCTGGCACCATGTAGTAGTCCCAGGCAGGAAACCTTTGTGTCTCATACATGTACACCCAGATATATGGATTTTCGAGTTCATAAGTAAGTTTCCGTTTGTTACATTGACCGATCCCTCGATGCTAACTATGACGAACTCGGAAATTCAGCCAATTGCATTGCGATCTCGATTCTTGTCGCACTTCCTTTGCGTTTGCTATGGAGGGTCAAACTACCGAGACGTCAAAGGAGGATGATTCTCTCCATTTTTGCATCTAGTGTTGTTCTAGGATTTGCAACGCTTTTCCACACCGTCGGCCAGATAACGAACACCTCCGAGATCTTGGTCGCAGGTCTACACATTGAAGTGAGTCGCCACATACTGCGCGGTTTTGACACCGTCTCGAACGTCATCAGGTCTCGCTATCGATCATCGTGTGTAACTTGCTCGTCGTCGTGACATACGCATACCAGTTCCTGTTCCACAGCAAGGATGAAGGAACAGTTTCGACGGAAGAAATGCCAACAAGCCAAGACGACGATTTCACAACGCGACCGAGACGGCAGGTCTCATCAGCAACCCCGAGTTTACCTTTGACGACCATCGATCTTGAGGCGTCCGTCACTGATCACCAATTCAATATTACGTCAGAAAGTATCTGAAACATCGCGAATGTACGTAGCTATATGTAACATAAGAATATACAATAGCGGGTCTCAAGCATGGGCACTCTCTGGCCAACTAGTTGGCTGATGTAAGGAATATAGACAAACCACACTTTCCGTGACTTTTTCGGTACACTAGTTGGCTCGGCTATGGTTTGAGACCCACTAATAGACCCAAAACGTTTTTTCGCCATAGCATTTGTAACTTGATCGAATTATTGTAACTTACAAAAAAAAAATACATCGCCGGTAAATTTCGCTTGCAGGTCAGATATTTCCTCGAAGGGTTCTCCTTTGGTATTGGTTTTGTTACCAACCAATTTGGTTCATTGGTACCATTTAGTCAAACAAAGATTCGCCGCCCCAGCTCGAAGCATTCAACCTTCCTTTAGTGGTCTGAAGGGACTCGAGTCAGACTTGCTGGCCAGAGTCGTGGTGACGTCGGGCCCGCTTGTATCGCGATAGGTACGTAACTACTGGATCGCGCTGCCCGCGTTACCGATTGAAGACCTTCGAATCACTTGGTTAGAATTGACGGCAAGTCTTGTTTCTACCACGGGGCATGGTCGAATTCGACACCAACATTTCGACGACTCAAACTCGTGTATCGACCCCCTTGATCGATAAATGACGCCCATAGGTAGCACGTACCTTGACAATACATTCACTACATTCCTAACATATTCTTCCTTTTGATGGACGGGGAACTTCCAGCTAATCATCAAAACCGCCGAAATGGTACGAGGCCAAATATCTCAGGTTCCAACTCAATCCCAATACCTAACATAGGCCTGTGCGGGCCGACCGTGACATGAAACCGTCCGCGTGTACCCCATTTGCGCAGGTCCTGAAGCGGCTTCGAACACCAAATCGCGCTGGAAGATCTTTTTGTTCTTCCTGTCAAGGAATGAATCTTTTCTTACGAAAAAGGGGTGCGAGTGATGTTTATCTGTTGTAGTCATCAGGATTGAACTTTAGGATTGAAATGTCGAGATGTCCGATGTCCGATGTTAATATGGTCTTGCGAGCACCGTGAGAGTTCTGCGGCAAACTTCCTGTCGAACGCAAACTTCGAGGTATCGATGAGATGCTATCGCTTGCTAAAACTTGACTGTTATTTTCCCAATCTTACGCCTCATTCAAGGGGCGATACAAGGAGTTGCTCAACTTGCAGTGCTCTTGCATGTCAATACACATCTACTCAGGCGGTTATCGTACTTCTCCCCGTTCGATACGGAGAAAACTTGCGTTGCATCGCCAATCATATCACCAGGGACTGAGAGCGACACTGGAATGGTAATACTCCATTTAGGAATTCGTGTTGGTTGGTGATGGCATCCTCAAGCTCTCGAAAACTCGTGCTGTAACATTATGTGGGTTCGCCTATCATATTCCGCGTTGGCGAACTCGAGATTTCCCTTTCGAAAGGTATGGAACTGGGTAGAAAAAAAAAGCCTTTTTTTCGGACGTGTAATGGTACGGTGTCAAGCTCCCCATGGATAAGCATTTCGAGTTCTGATGGGATGAGTTTTCGTCGTTCCTCGCTTTCGTACTAGCTGGCACAATCGCTATTTGAAGTTTTCCGGTATTATAACAACATCTGTCGAGCACTGTAAAACGTAACGTTTCTAAAGGCGTTTTTGGCATAATTCCTGAGCACTCATTGGCTCGCCAGTGCGAAAATAAAGTAATTACCTCATAGATACCATATTTGGAGTGTTCAAAAGTGCTGTATGTTCAAATTCGCTTGACAGATGAAGGGGGAGGTAACAAACTGTTCAGGAAATTCAGGGGACACATCCCGTGTTAGAACACATACAACGGCTCGCCTCGGCAGTGTGAATATAACTTCTAATCTAGGGCTGCTAGGCTCGCGGATCACGTATTCCCGATCCTCGTCCTTCGCGATTCCGCCGAAGGGTGCCACCATGAAATGCGGAGTGCACCTACACTCTATAAGTATGTCAAGTGGTGTGAAAACCTATCTCGATTAACTGCACCATTTCTCAACTTGGGATGGCAGGGTCTGGCATGCTTTACATGCGAGGTACGTGAAGTCGACCAGTCTTGGAATGTGCTGCTGATTGCTGGTGACCACTTCAAAGTTACTGCTAGCGTCCTCGAGACTCTAGGAATGCTATTGACAGCGTGGAGGATATACTTCCGCCTCAAAATTGACCGGTTTTGGTGGGAAGATACTTTTGCGGCTGTCATGCTTGTCACGGCTCTGCCTTGGCTGGTAGCATTCTGGGTATACATCACCACAAGTGAGTGGACAACTTGCGATGTCGGGTTAAGCATTCAATGAGACATGTCATTTGCGATCACCTAGATGGCTTGGCGTCTATTGTAACCTCGTGGTTCTACAACATTGGTTTCGGTTGCATCGTGACGTGAGTATCGATTCTTCTGTAGACATTCTGTTACATATTACTTTATATTACAGGCTGGCGCGTACGAGTGTCCTGTTCTCTATTATCCGTATCATCCAAGGAAACTCCCGCCTCCTTAGATTCACTTATGTTTGTGTGACACTCTTTTTTGCCTTCTGGATCACTCTCATTACCGAGAAAATTATTCAATGTGCACCGGACCCAAGCTGGCACCATATAGCGATCCCTGACGCAAAGCCGTTCTGTGCGATAAAGCCACATATCTGGATTTTCGAGTTCACGAGTGAGTTTATATTTTGTATTTTATTCATCTCATTAACATTGGTTATGGAATCATTGGGTATTTAGCTGATGTCGTCGCTGTTTCAATCCTTGTTGTGCTTCCTCTGCGTATGTTGTGGAGGGTGAAACTACCCAGACGTCAGAGAAGAATGATTCTCTCTATCTTTGCATCCAGTGTTGTTCTGGGGTTTGCGACGCTTTTCCATACGGTTGGTCAAATAATGAACGTGTACAACATCATGGATGCTGGCATGCACGTTGAGGTGAATGGACACACTTCATATGCTCTTGAACTGCCTCAAACGCATCTTCAGGTTGCTTCGTCTCTGATCGTCTGTAACTTGCTTGTCGTTGTGACATACACCTACCAATTTTTGCTCCACGACGGACCTAGGCAGATAGCATCCACGGAGGACATGCCAGAATGTCAGGACGACGATTTTACGACACGGCCAATGCGGCTGACCCCGACTACAACCTTCCCTCTGACGACCGTTGACCTGGAAGCGTCGTTCACCGATCGGCAATTTAGTGCGTCGTCAGAAAGTGTTTGGATCGCTGTAGCGGATTGATCTAGTTGTACGTACGAACTTTACCTTCTCTATTTTTTTTTACTTATCTTTGATTGTAATCGAATGTTCAAGACTGAACGGGTTTCAGGCAATGACAAAAATTAAGCGCCATGTCTAAAGATCCCAGAAGGCCTTCGGGATAATAGACAGGACGTGACTTAAAGCAGAATAATCTGCGTGGTCATGATCTTTGTCGGGGCGTGCATGATCTTCACACAGAGAGTGTGAGGTTCTTTGCAAAGCGTTTTTGTTGATAAATTTAGACCACAGCTTTGGTCAGTCCGAACTCTAAACGCGTCATAATTTGAGCACGCTCAAGAACGCCACGCCTGGTCAGCGTTCATATGTATGATTTATGTCGTCTAGTTTTTCGTCAGTATCGTATGTTTGTCTTCAGATTTGTTATCATTGTTATCTTGGACTCGCTGTATGTGTTTCGCATTGCTTTCGTTACGACGGAGAAGTGGTAGTATATGTAAAGAAAAATTCGGTTCGATCATCAATTAATTGTGGTTAGTTTACTGTGCCAAGTGATTCCTAAACTTAAGACGCCTTTGAGCTTATGCAGGGGTCCTCAAATTCGAAACACTGCTACCCTTTCACATGACAATGATAAACATGGCCATGGTGCCATACTTCACCAACTGTCGTATACGATCTGTCCGTTTCCGGCGCCACTCCGCAAACGTGCCGGACCCCCAAGCACCTTCAGCATCTCGGAATAGATGGTCGAAAACGGATGGGTAATAGTATCGATGCCGGCTGCATAAACCCGCAAGCAGCGTTCATCCACGTCTCGCTCGGAAAACGTGACGAAGGATAATGGTGGTTGAGCGGGATCAAGATTGCGATGTAAGGCTGCGAGTCCAAGCCTAGTTTGCTATTTGCAGAGGTCAGAAATCCACTCTTTCGTGTGATATCGAGCGAGGAACCTTTCACGTGTTTAGACTTCGTGGCCTTGTCGGAAATGAAGATCTGTGACAGCCGCGGCGCGACCGGTTCAGCTCCTTTGAAATAGATCGGTGTCATCTCATCGATCAACGATTGCTGATTGAAACGCTGCACTGCGCTCGTTCGCTACCAGTGTTTTAGCATCCATTGATCCAAGCTGAATCGTAGACCATCAGATATCGTGTGGTATCGCAAAGAAATCTGAAAGACCAACCTTAATCATCCCTATCTGCCTTCGATCCAGCGATGTACGCTTCCATGCACTTCAATCGTCTGAATCATTTCCGTGAGATAGAGCCGCGGCACGTTTGATAGAAACCGGTAGAAGTATTCGACGCGACGCGTTTGTATTCGTTGAGGGACAGGGGGCAAGTAACAGCACACCAAAAGGCTGTCCGAGTCGTGCAAAAACCGAAGCACATATATGAGCTTATCGAGTTATAGTTCTGCAAACCAGAGCGGAGAAAAGGAATATGATGCCAAGGATGCATGTGTGTTCAAGAGCGGCCACGTCGGTATTGAGCACTTCGACACCTTCCATGGCCTGATTGGACTACTATATCATCACAACAAATGCAACTTTCTGAGCGTCCAATATATTATGATATTTTGTCATGTAACTGTTGAAGATGTCGCTATTCAGTTGAATAAAAAGTGTGCTCTACTGGGTTTGAACCAATGACCTCTGTCATGTGTCAACCATTAAGCCACTGGAACGGTTAATAATTCTGATCACATGATTGATGACTCAGATTACACAATTCTGGTGAAATATCGCATCATCATGATGTCATATCACATCATGATTGTGTCATAGATAACCAGGAATACTATCCAATAGGATATGATCCAGTTATCATGACTATTATGTCCACCAATTGAAATAGATCTATATGTCATGGTGAAACCGTTCTATTATTACATACTATCATCCAATAGCGACTCTGAAACCTATCTGACCTATCATATAGTGGGTTCTTATCTGTTGATATAGTTTGAACTCCGCTTTAACTTTATTATCATAGAGTATAAGTACTGGGCATGTATCCTGTCTTTCCTCTAACGAAGTTCTTTCATCTCTTCCACTATCTGTTGAGCCTTAGCTCCAGAAAGTATTTACCAACCTATCAACTTGATTATCAACTCTATTCTCACAAGTGAGTATCTCCCACCTGTACTCAACCTCTGCTTCCATTGGAGTGTCCTTCTGCTTTGCTGCTCTACGTCTCCAAGCTTCGTTCCACTTCAATAGTAACCTAAACTTAGCTGTTCGGGATTATCAGAACTGCCCGACAATATCTTGCTGGGTACGAGTGCTCCCTTTTCGGATAGAATGTGGGTCTTTCATCCTGAGCTGTATTCTTGAGATTGTGAGACGTTGTAAAATCACTCAAATGCAATTTATTTTTCTGACAGCACAATATATTGTCTGAGTTTACAGAACAGTGGCCCACGATACAGGATAACCGAACAATGCAGGATATAAGAATGTACAGCAGAACGAATGACAACATTGGCATAGAATCTATGGTACAGAACACTGACCTGAGTTGCTTCGATGGTACGAATGAGGTAGACAAAGCGAGGGAATCCAAGTCGCACCAGGCAATCAAAAGCCTGCACAGTGTAGTGAGAGAAAGAAACAGAAGAATGGATAGATACCTAGCTGATACATTTAGGCACATTTCCCCTTCTTACGAGTGTTCCTGCCTGTGCACTTGGGAGCACTGGTGGCCACACACTCTTCTCCAGCTTGCCCCACTGTCGCCGGGACAGCGTGCTGCTTTCCTTTCCAAGCCGATGCCTTCTTTGGCTTGTGCGCTAACTCCTCTTCGAGTTCACCAAGATCAGACAAGTCGCTCAATTTTGGATTGGTTGGAGCTGTGGAGCCAACAGAGGTGCAAGAAGATCCAGTGGAGGCATGAGAAGATCCAGAAGAGGC
>JBBPMM010000947.1:0-10992 GCA_038090335.1 Solioccasus polychromus
GAAAAGGTCTGTTCCTTCATGATCCAAGCGGAATTCTCATGAGCTGCTAATGCTTCTTTCCATGCTTCTTCCAAAAGGGTAAGGCGTTTTTCCAGAGCTGGGATAAATGTCTTTCCCAGAGATGGATATCCCCTGGGTTCATATCCAGACATAAGAGAGAATGGAGTCTTCTGCATGGAGGAATGGATGTTGGAGTTGTGGGAGAATTCTGCAAGAGGTAACAGATCTACCCATTTGTCAGGGCGTCCTTCTGAGAATATCCTTAGATAAGTTTCTAGAGATTGGTTGGTGCATTCAGTTTCTCCATCGGTCTGAGGATGATAAGTGGTAGAGAGTCACAAATCATACCCAAGGAGTCAGGATAGCTCTCATGCAAAAGCAGATGCGAACTGTGGTCCCCCGTCAGATATGACTGAATCATGAAGTCTGAATCTGGGGAAGACTTTCTCTAAAAAGAGTTGGGCAATGCCCTCGGTGTCAATGTTTTTTGAGCAAGGGGTGAAAATTACCCCCTTCATAAGGCCATGGTCGACCACGACCAAAATAGAGTCAAAATCACGGATGGGAGGAAGATCCATAATAAGATCAACGGAGATCTGTTCAAAGGGGCGAGTGGTGGTGGAAGGAATCGGCAAGAGGGGAGGAACAGTCGGGTGGGTGTTCACTTTATTCTGCTGGCAGACAGTGCAGCTGGAGACGAAGCGACAAACAAAGGTGGATAGACCAGGCCACCAGAAGTCTTGAGCAACAAGAGTGTGTGTGCAGAAAATGCCACTGTGGCCACCAGCAAAAGAGGAGTGGACAGAGGAGACAATGTCATGACAGAGGGTTTCCAGAATGTACAGCTGATGGCAGAAATATAGTTTTCTGTTGTCAAACGTCCAATCCTGAATGGATGAATGAGGGAAGAGAGGGGAGTCTTTGAAAGATTTAGAAATGGCATCAAGGACCAAAGGATTGGAAGCAGAAGATTGGGCAATCTTGCCCGCAAGAGCGAGGTCAATAGAGTGGATAAAGATATCTTCAGGGAGGAGGGTTACTGCCTGATTGTCATTGGCCATGTCAAAGTGATCTTTTCGGGAAAGTGCATCAGCAGGACCCATCTGGGAACCAGGTTGATGAACAAATAAGAGGTCAAAATCCTGAAGGAAAAGGAGCCAATGAGCTTGGCAATGAGAGAGCTTCCATGGCTCCCAGAAGTAAGATAGATTTTTATGATCAGTGAGGATGGTAACGGGAAGAGAGGTCCCTTGGAGATAATGGTGCCATTTGTAAAGAGTGTGGATGACAGCAAGTAGTTCTTGATCATAGATGTCGTAGTTGCACTTGGCGGGGGATAAAGTCTTTGACAGATAAACACATGGATAAAGATCCCCATTGGCATCCTTTTGCATAAGAACACCCCCTGTGGCAACAAGTGAGGCATCGGTCATGAGGAAGAAAGGGGAGGTAGTGTCAGGAAGACAAAGAACTGGGGTGGACATAAAGATCTGTTGGAGGGTCCGAAACGCTATTTCATGGTTCGTGGACCAATTCCAAGCAACCGCCTTCTTGGTAAGGTCAATAAGGGGCTGGGTGATGGTGGAGAAATTAGCAATAAACTTCTGATAGAAGTTGCAAAATCCCAAGAAAGACTGAACCGCTTTGACTGACGTGGGAGGTTGCCATTCCTGGATGGCTTTCAGTTTGGTCAGGTCCATCGATGCCTGATGATGACCAATAATCATCCCTAAGTATTCCACTTCAGCAACATCGAAAGAGCACTTCGAAATTTTAAGACAGAGGTGGAGGTCTTTGAGATGTTGGAGGACTCGTTTTGTTCGCTCAACATGTTGGATAGGATCAGAGGAATGGATAAGGATGTCGTCCATGTAGATTACTACCCATCCTTCTGAGATAAGGTCTCAGAAGCCATCATTCATGAAGGCTTGAAACGTGGCAGGTGAATTGCATAGACTGAAGAACATCACTGTGGGTTCAAAGAGACCAAATGGTGTGATGAAAGCGGCTTTCCATCGATCTTCTGGTTTGATGAGGACATTGTTATATCCCCATCGAACGTCGAACTTGGTGAAGATTGTTACGAGTATGGACCCCTATTCATTTCTTTACTTAAGCATCTTCCTTTGTCCTCACAGCACCAGAGCTGCGCAATCCCTTTTTAGTACTATACTCTGGAACTTTCTAGAAGGATTCCTTTTCTGCATATGGTCTGTGCATCCACTAGACACCTATAAATACCCTGTCATTACTTCTTGTACTTTAGCTAGTTCTATGCAATCTCAGCTTAGTAACCAGCAAGCCACCCTAGGGTGAGACCTCCCTCCAAACTGCCTTTACAAGTCTTATCTCACTTGTCCTGAGCAGCTTGCTGGTTACTAGGCTTGAATTGTGTAGAACTAGCTAAAGTACATGGGTGAGGAATCTCCCTACTTATAGATAAGGGAATGGCACACGGACCAAGAGAGGAAAAGGAAACTATCTAGAATGTTCTGGAGAATGTATACTAAAATGGGTGAGCCTTAGCTCCGGTGCTACAAGGCAAAATGGAAAGAATTGGAGAGATGGAAAGAGTAGGAATAGACATCGGGAGAAGTAGGGAATGCGGGAGAAATGGGAAAAGAATAGGGGTCCAAGTAAAACCGTAACATCTTCACTGTATGCGAGTTCAGGTACCTATAATCCTGACAAGGTCATAATGAGCCATCTTTCTTTGGAACAAAGAAGAAAGGGGAGGCTTGAGGGAATTTGGAAGGTACGATCTGTCCCGTTTGGAGGTGTTCATCAATGAATTCCTTACATGTCTCCATTTCTTTTGGATTTAAACGATAAACCTTGGCTATCTTGGGAACAAAGGAATCGTCAAGATCGATTCTGTGATTGAAGGGGCACGAAGGAGGAAGGAGGTCATGAGTTTTCTCTTTGAATACAGAAGCGTACTCTTTGTATTCTGGGGGTAAAACTTTCTCCTTCTTGGGTGCCACGATTGCTGCCTTTGTAGCGATAGTTGTCTTTTGTAATGATTCCACCAGGTATCGTTGTTCTAAGGCCTCTCCTTTGGCGTTATGGTTCTCTGGAAGAGCAGGTATGGTAATGATTCGATTTGTCCAATCAATTTGTGGGTTTACTTTTGTGAACCAGGGAATTCCTAGAATGACTTGATCTCCCCTGCAATTTAGCACAAGGAAGCGGATAACTTCCTCTTGTCCTTCCATGTTTACAGCCAGGAAGGCTTCCTTCCTAATAAACCCTCCTTTATTGGCAGAGCCGTCAGCATTAGAGGCTTTTATAGGAGAAGGAAGTCGTTTGGTGGGGAATTGATACTTTGCGATAGTGGTGGGATTGATGAAGTTCTTGGTGGCTCCAGAATCAAGAAGAGCCTTAATTTCAGCAGTTTTCATTCCATGAGAGAGAGAGATGGGAATTTGAATGGATTTCTCTTTCTTACTAGTACAAAGGATAGGAGCAGAACATTCAGGAGGAGAAGACGCTGATGCTTTCCTCCATTCTAAAAACCCTGAATTCTTTCACTGATGGACATCCTGGAGACTTTTTCTCCGTCTTCTTTGAAACATTCTTGGAGTACGCATATGAGTTCCTTCTGATCAACCTTTCGTCCTTCGAGGACCTTCAGGTATCTGTCTAGATCAGAAAATGGGGGAGGTTCTGGTGCTTTAGGAGGATCTGGAGCGATGACAGTGGCAGCTCTGGCCTGGTTCTGGAAGGGGTTATTGAAACGAGGAGAGGTGGATCCTTCAGACTTCTTTTCATCACAAGGGTGGTTTTGTGTGGTACATCCCTTCTTATGGCAGATGAAACATCAGCCTTCTCAAATGTGTCAAGCCTTCTCGACCGGGGAGAGTCGAATGGTGTCGACTTCCATGGCGTTAGGGTCCTTCCTTTCGTTAGAGAAATTTCTCCACTCTAGACCCTTACGCATATCCTTGATTCGCTCCTGTTGTGCATTAAACTTGCTAGCTTGGTCCATCCATCCTTGAAGTGTGGTGGGGACCACAGCCATGGAGAGGATGTTGGTGGTAATCTTTTCGTCCAATCCTCTCCCAAAGTATTCAATAAGGGCTTCTTCATCCGAGAGCCCAGTCTGAGCAGCAGCGAGGGAAAAGTCTGCGATGTATTTAGCAAATCCATCCTTATCTTTCGTATTCTGGGTGAGGTTTCAGATGTTACGAATATGGACCCCTATTCATTTCTTTACTTAAACATCTTCCTTTGTCCTCACAGCACCAGAGCTGTGCAACCCCCTTTTTGTACTATACTCTGGAACTTTCTAGAAGGATTCCTTTTCCGCACATGGTCTGTGCACCCATTAGACACCTATAAGTACCTTGTCATTACTTCTTGTACTTTAGCTAGTTCTACACAATCTCAGCTTAGTAACCAGCAAGCCACCCTAGGGTGAGACCTCCCTCCAAACTGCCTTTACAAGTCTTAGTTCTTGTTGCTGTTGTCGCCCAACGAGACCTCGCTATCAGATACGCCTTCATCCAAGAAGGAACTATACTTCTAGTTGCCATAATCGTAGGCATCTGGCCTCATCCTCGTCACCGATTCCATTATTGGTTCTACTATCTTCATTACTAGCTAGGTTGCTAAGCCCTAGCATAACAAAAGAACTAGCTGTCACCACCGATCCTTCTATCTAGGAGGATCAAAACCTGCCACCACCATAGTACCCCCCCGAGGACCGGCATACCCCTCCACCTATAGAAAGAAGAAGAAAGGGACTCGCTCCACTCCATACTCAGAAATCTTCTCCTCCCCTTTTGCCGAGGGCCCCTCACGAAACACTGCCAACCCAGACTATACCCCGACCCCATCCAATCTAACTGACTCTTCGGAATCAGACACCGAAACTGAAGTGGATACTCTACATCAGTTTGATCAAGAGACCATTGATCGTCTCTTAAGAGAAGAACAAGAAAGAGAAGTGGAACATGAGGAATTTCACAGACAGGTAGCCAAAGAAAGCGCACGAATCCAGAGAGAAGAAGAAGAACAAGACCGAGAAAGAGCTCGGTGAGCCGAACAAAGAAAGATGTCCAGATCTGAACTGAAAGCTGGTCTCCCCGATGACTTTTCCGGGGACTCCGAAGACGCCGTCCGATGGATGATGGCAATGAAGGCATATTTTTCCATGAACAATGACCTCTACAATGAAAAGTCCATGCTCCTCACTGCCCTTAACAAAATGAGCAAAGGAAGAGGGAGGACATTCTCCGAAGGATGGTTCTACAAGTTGGAGGACCCAGAAATCACTGCGGCAGACAAAACCTTCACCAAAAGGGCGGAGGATTTCTCCAAGACCTTCTTTCCTTTTGATGTTGCCAATCAAGCACGACAAACCCTCCAAACCCTCTCTCAGAACACCAGGGATAAAGACGGGTTTGCTAAGTACGTTGCGGACTTCTCCCTTGCTGCCTCGCAAGCACGGGTTGTCGATGAAGATTCCCTGATCGACAATTTCGGACGTGGACTAGACGAAAAACTCATAACAAACATCCTTTCTATGGCTAACATCCCAACTATGCTAAAGGGATGGATGGAACAAGCAAGCAAGTTCCATGCCCAACAGGAAAGGATAAAAGATATGAGGAAAGGGCTTGGCTGGCAGAATTTGGGAAGCTTCAGAAGAGACCCAAACACTATGGAGGTAGACGCGGTACGCCTTTCCCCTGTGGACAAGGCAAGACACATCAAGGAAGGGTAATGCTTTATTTGCCATCACAAAGGATGTGTCGCTCGTAACCATCCAAAAGAACCTAAGGAAACTCTGGGTAACCCCCCTCCTTGTCCACCTCACAACCCCACACGAGCAGCTGTTGTTGCAACAAAAATGGAAGTTAAGGAACCATCAGATCTAGACAAATACCTAAAAGTCCTCGAAGGGAAAAAGGTAGACCCCAAGGAAATGATCTGCGTTCTAAAGACTTGCTTCGAAGAGGAAGAAGTCGAGGAAACGGTAGCTCGAATAACCACCCACCAAGAATTGGATTTTTAAAACGGAGGAAAGTATCAGCGTCTTCTCCTCCCAAACGATTAGCTCCTGTGATCTGTACTAGTAGGAAAGAAAAGTCAATCTGAATTCCTATTTCTTTATCCCACGGAGTAAAAACCGCTGAAGTAAAAGCCTTGCTGGACTCTGGAGCCACCGAAAATTTTGTTGACCCCACCATCATCATGAAATATCAATTCCCCTGCTCCCGCCTTAAAATTCCAATAAAGGCCTCGAATGTGGATGGAACAATAAACCAAGGAGGTATTATTAGAAAAGAAGTCAAACTCATCCTAAAGATAGGAACCAGGGAAGAAGTAATTCATTTTCTGGTTCTCCACTGCAGGGAAGACCGGGCTATTTTGGGTCTCCCATGGTTTACAAAGGTAAACCCTGTAATCGACTGGTCTAACAGGAAAATATCCATACCCGACCTTCCCACTCTTGACCTACCTGATGACCAGCGATACCTCGTAGCTTCACTCCGAAAGACCACTATTGCCACTGAAGCCGCGGCAACTATTCCCCAAAAGGAACGCACTCTCCCTCAGGAATACCACTCCTACTCCGATGTATTCAATGAAAAAACCCATGACCTCCTCCCTCCATCATGACCATTCGACCACACCATCGAATTAGACGACTCCTTTATCCCGAAAGTAGCAAAAGTATATCCACTCAACCCGAAAGAGCTACAAACCTGCTGAGAATTTGTTGACGAACACTTGTGGACAGGACAAATTATCCCATCTAAATCTCCCCAGGCGTCCCCATTCTTTTTTGTTGGAAAGAAAGATGGCTCTCTTCGCCCTTGTCAAGACTATCGATATCTCAACTCCCACACAGTAAAGAATGTGTACCCACTGCCACTCATATCTTATCTCCTTGATAAGCTCAGAGCTTCCACCATCTTCACTAAGTTCGACGTTCGATGGGGATACAACAACATCCTCATCAAACCAGAGGATCATTGGAAAGCAGCTTTTATCACCCCATTTGGTCTATTTGAACCAACAGTTATGTTCTTTGGACTTTGTAACTCCCCTGCAATGTTCCAAGCCTTTATGAATGATACCTTCAGAGACCTCCTCTCAGAAGGATGGGTCGTCATCTACATGGACGACATTCTCATTCACTCCTCTGACCAACAAACTCATACTCATCGGACAAAACGGATACTCCAACGACTTCGCGATCTCCACCTTTCCCTGAAGTTATCTAAATGCGTCTTTGATGCCGAAGAAGTCGAATATCTGGGAATGATCATTGGGAACCATCAAGCCGCTATGGACCCAACCAAACTAGATGCAATATGTTCTTGGGAACCTCCATGCTCGGTCAAGGCTGTATGCTCTTTCCTAGGCTTTTGCAATTTCTATCAGAAATTTATTGCCAACTTCTCCTCCATTGCACAACTGCTTATTGATCTCACAAAGAAGGCCTCTGTGTGGCATTGGGACCAACCCCAACAGGATGCATTTTTAACCCTTAAAAACCTCTTCCTTGCTTCCCCGGTTCTCCAACTCCCCGACCCTTCACGTCCTTTCTTTGTCATGACTGACACTTCTCTTGTCGCAACTGGGGGAGTGTTAATGCAGAAAGACTCCAATGGCGACCTCCATCCCTGCGCTTTCCTCTCCAAGACTCTTTCCCCTGCTGAACGCAATTACGATATATACGATCAAGAACTTCTTGCTGTCATCCATGCACTTTACGAGTGGCGACATCATTTGCAGGGCACAGGACACCCTGTCACCATCCTCACTGACCATAAAAATCTCACTTACTTCCATGAACCCCAAAAACTTTCCTGTTGCCAGGCCCACTGGCTTCTATTCCTCCAGGACTTCGACCTCTCTTTCACCCATTTACCGGCATCCCACATGGGACCAGCCAATGCTCTCTCATGGCGAGACTCCATTGATACTACCAATGACAACACCACTACAATCCTACTCCCTGATACCATCTTTGTCCGAGCCATAGACACCTCCCTTGCCCAGAAAATTGCAGCTTCCTCTGCTTCCGACCCCCTTGTCCTGGATGCTATTTCCAAATCCCACTCTAATTCCCCCCTTTTTCCCCATTCGGCCCTTCAGGACTGGACCTTTGATGAAGGAAAATTATACTTCAAACAGCGTCTCTATGTCCCTGAATCCCTCTGACATACCCTCGTCTCATCCATCCATTCCTCTCCCGAGGGAGGTCACGGAGGCATTTTTCAAACCACTGCTCTCATTTCATGCAATTATTGGTGGCCCGGCCTTTCTTCCTTCGTCCAATGCTTTGTCTTGGGTTGCGCTACTTGTCAACAACATAAGGTCAATACACACCCTACCATTCCCCCTCTTTCTCCCATCCCATCCTCCATGGATCGTCCATTCGATCAAATCTCTGTTGATCTTATCACTGACCTTCCCCCGACCCACAGCTTTGACTCCATCATGGTTGTGGTTGACCATGGCCTTACGAAGGGGGTAATCCTCTCCCCCTGCTCTAAAACAATTGATGCTGAAGGAGTCACTCAACTGTTTTTCGAAAAAGTCTTCCCTAGATTTGGTCTCCATTCCTCAGTAATTTCCGATCGAGGTCCCCAATTCGCCTCAGCATTTGCTAGGGAATTGTCCCGAATACTGGGATATGACCTAAAACTCTCCACTGCATACCACCCTCAAACGGATGGAGAAACGGAAAGAGCGAATCAATCGCTAGAAACTTATCTCCGTATCTTCTCTGAAGGACGACCTGACAGATGGGTCGACCTACTACCCATGGCAGAATTCTCCCACAATGGAGCCTATCCACCCCTAGGAAAGACGTTTATCCCCACTCTGGAAAAACGTCTTTCCCTTCTGGAAGAAGCCCGAAAAGAGGCGTTGAGCGCTCATGAGAACACTGCTTGAATCATGCAGGAAAGAGTTTATTCCAGATTTAAACCCTGGAAGGTAGGTGATAAAGTGTGGTTAGAAGCAAAGAATCTACGCTTTCGCCACACTTCACGGAAGCTACTCCCCAGACGAGAAGGCCCCTTCGAAATCACCAAGGTGATATCGTCTACCGCTTACGAGTTGAAACTTCCTCCCACCTGGAAGATTCATAACGTGTTCCACGCATCCCTTCTATCCCCTTATAAAGAAACAGCAGAACATGGACCAAACTTCCTCAAACCTCCCCCTGAAGAGATAGAAGGCGAAGAAGAATGGGAAATAGAAGACATTCTTAATCACCGAGGAACACGTGGAAGAAGGCAATATTTGGTAAAATGGAAGGGATACTCTTCGGCCGAAAATATGTGGGAACCGGAATCCAACCTGGGAAATGCCTCGGAAATACTAAGCAACTATAAAAGTCGACGAAACCTTTGAACTCCGATTCAACCACTCTTGACCTCTCTCACCCATCATGTCGTCCAATGTATCCACTCCCACTTCCTTCATCTGTGTCTATGCCCAAAGACTCCCCAACCACCATCATCGCCTCCTCTACGCTGGGATCCTCGCCAACCCCCGTGCTATGTTCCTCCTTGAGAAAGACGGTCTTTGGGACCATGCCATTACCCTCCAAGCCCTGGTACGTTTGTACCACCAAACACTCACCCACCACCTCCTCTATGAAAGGCTCCACTCCTCTGCATCCCATACCACCACCCAAACCCTCACTGACTCTCAGGCCCTCATCCGCCACCATGTCCTTGACCTGCTTCACTACGAGGGGTTCTGGGGCTTTGTTAATCGTATACCCAACTCTGCTCTCCAGCACCTCCTAATCCCCCTTATCACTTTGCTCACACCATCAGAGGAAGATGTCTATGACGGTCTCATTGCCATCAACACCTCTCACATCACTCCACAACTGGTTCCTGCAGGACCCCCTCATCCACCGTCGTATACCCAGCGATCCCCTTCACCCCGGCCGGTATCTCCCATCTATCACCCGCGGACCCCTACTCCACCTACCACCACCCCGGCGCAGACTTTACGACGACGACCTCGTAATCCTAGTCCTTACCCAAGGATGAGGATAGAGACTCCCCTGTCATCCACCTCCCCTTCCTCCT
The DNA here is from genome assembly GCA_038090335.1 of Solioccasus polychromus. NCBI lineage: Eukaryota > Fungi > Basidiomycota > Agaricomycetes > Boletales > Boletaceae > Solioccasus > Solioccasus polychromus. The sequence continues at coordinate 10,071 of JBBPMM010000947.1, forward strand.
ACAGCAGCCTGGTGTCCTCCCCTCCACCTCCTTCACCCCCTGTGGACAGGGATGCCATCATCACCGACGCCTCCCCTGGGTCTCCTGCGAACCCTATAAACGTTGACCAACCCCAGAACCCACCTCATCTGGGGCAGTGTTTCAAATGCCAAGAATGGGGACATTGGCATGGGGAGTGTATCAAGTTTCGTTGCCCCCGTTGTTTCCTCTGGGCCCCAGGACACCCTGCCCGCTTGTGCAAGGGTTTACCTTGCTCCTCATGTGGGAGGACTAACCATCCATGAGGATATTGCCCCCTTTCTTCCAGGAACAATCCTCTGGTAAGCGACGACGATGTTTGAATGGGACTTCAAACACCTAGTAGGGGGGTAATGTTATGAATATGGACCCCTATTCATTTCTTTACTTAAACATCTTCCTTTGTCCTCACAGCACCAGAGCTGTGCAACCCCCTTTTCATACTATACTCTGGAACTTTCTAGAAGGATTCCTTTTCTGCACATGGTCTGTGCACCCATTAGACACCTATAAGTACCTTGTCGTTACTTCTTGTACTTTAGCTAGTTCTACGCAATCTCAGCTTAGTAACCAGCAAGCCACCCTAGGGTGAGACCTCCCTCCAAACTGCCTTTACAAGTCTTAGTTCTTGTCGCCATTGTCACCCAACGAGACCTCGCTATCAGATATGCCTTCGTCCAAGAAGGAACTATACTTCTAGTTGCCATAATCATAGGCATTTGGCTTCATCCTCGTCACCGATTCCATTATCAGTTCTACTATCTTCATTACTAGCTAGGTTGCTAAGCCCTAGCGTAACATCAGATGGTTCATCGTGCCTTACTTGCCATGTTGTAAGGGAAAAAGGTTTTAGCAAAGTTGGCAGCCATAACATTGAAGGTGCGATGATCATCGGGGATAGTGG
>JBBPMM010000948.1:0-10977 GCA_038090335.1 Solioccasus polychromus
GATGAAGATGCTCGGCGCGACCGTAAGTAGTTGCATTTCAATTTCCCGAAATCGCGATGACTGTCGTTCCGAAAGGTCGTGCCCGTCGAGTCCGGTTCAAAGACGTTGAAAGATGCTGTCAACGAAGCGATGCGGGACTGGGTTACCAACCTTGCTACGACGCACTTCCTTATCGGTTCATGTTTCGGACCCCACCCTTTCCCGACGATCGTGCGAGACTACCAGAAAGTTATTGGTCGTGAAATCAAGGCCCAGATGAAAGAGGCGACCGGGAAGCTTCCGGATGTGATCGTGGCGTGCGTCGGCGGCGGTAGCAACGCTATCGGATCCTTCTACGAGTTCATTCCGGACCAGGGTGTTCATCTCGTGGGCGTGGAGGCAGGCGGCGAAGGCAAGTGCGGTATACAGCCCTGACATCTCTCGTTTCACGATCCCTCTTTTGCAGGACTCGATGGCGACCGCCACAGTGCGACGCTTGCGAGGGGTAAACCGGGTGTTCTTCACGGCGTGCGGACCTATGTTCTGCAGGATCCCGACGGCCAGATCAGGGAGACGCATTCGGTGAGCGCGGGGCTAGACTATCCTGGGGTGGGGCCGGAGCATGCGTGGTTGAAAGACAGCGGGCGTGCCGAGTATGTTGTGGCGACGGACGAAGAGGCGCTGAGAGGGTTCCGGCTGTGCACGCAGCTCGAGGGCATCATTCCAGGTCGGTTCTCGGCCGATCTGAGCGACCGTGATTGTTGACGGACGCATAGCGTTGGAATCGTCGCATGCGTTGTGGGAAGGCGTACGACGGGCAAGGACGTTGCCCAAAGAGACCAATCTTGTGATTGTGCGTGTGTCTATACGTTCTTATCGTCGTTTTTGCTGACGTGTACCAGTGCTTGTCCGGGAGGGGGGACAAGGATGTGGAGCAGATTTCGCAGCTGTTGCCTGGACAGTGGGCCGATCGGTTGGATTGGCACATCTAAGTACGAGAACCTAGTAGTTGGCGTGACAAATGTCACATTCACGTGACGATAATCACTGAGAGATGAACGCGTCCCTTTTGAGTGTCGTCTCTGACTTGAATCGCTGTGCATCCAACAACCGGCCAAGATGCAGGCAGGACAAACTCCAGTTTTTGTCATGAGTACGACGATTTCGTCGTGTTTTCTCGTGCGCTGATCGACGCGCGCAACAGACACTGCGCCTGAGAGGCAGTCGGGCAGAAAGGCCCAGATTTCAAACATCACGGCAGCCAAGGTCTGGCGAGAGTTCGTACGGGTCGCTTTATGCTCATTCAGTGCCCGCAGACTATCGCTGATGTCATCCGTACGTGTCTGGGTCCAAAAGCCATGCTCAAGATGATCCTAGATCCAATGGGCGGCATCTTGTACGTCGCGCATCCCTACACGTCCGTCTCAGCCCTCACATGACCTCTACCAGGCTGACCAACGACGGAAATGCGATCCTGCGCGAAATCGACGTCGCTCATCCCGCTGCAAAAAACATGATCGAGCTTAGCCGGACGCAAGACGAGGAATGTGGCGATGGCACGACGAGCGTCATCATTCTCGGTACGTGATGTTCGTCTCGTCCGAGCTCTCGCTGACATCATCTCTTAGCCGGCGAAATCCTCGCCCAGTCGCTCGCCCAGCTCGAGCGCGACATTCATCCCGTCGTCATTATCTCGGCATACAACAAGGCGCTTAAAGAGTCCCTCGAGATCATCAATAGGATTTCGATCCCCATCGACACCTCTTCGGATGATGAGATGTTGTCTCTCATCAAGACGTCCATCGGAACCAAGTTTGTCGCCCGTTGGTCTGACCTCATGTGTCGTTTGGCATTGCAAGCAGTCCGGACTGTCGCTACCGAAGAGAATGGGCACAAAAGCGTCGACATAAAACGATATGCGCGCGTAGAAAAAATTCCTGGCGGCTCGATCGAAGAATCGCGCGTGTTGGATGGCGTATTACTCAACAAGGACATCACCCACCCAAACATGCGTCGGAGAATACAACAACCACGCATCGTATTACTGGACTGTCCACTCGAATACAAAAAGGGCGAAAGTCAGACAAACATGGAGTTTTCCAAAGAGAGCGACTGGGCACGTGCGCAGGAGATCGAGGAGGAGCAGGTCATTGCGCAGTGCAAGCGTATACTCGAGTTCAAACCCGATCTTGTCATCACAGAAAAGGGTATTTCAGGTTTGTCTCCTCGCTCCATGCCGCGGCTCGTCCCTTATGTTTTGCGACAGACACGGCTCAGCACGTGTTTGAGCGTGCCAACGTGTCCGCCATTCGACGTGTCCGCAAGTCTGATAACAATCGTATCGCGCTTGCTGTTGGCGCTACTATCGTAAATCGAGTCGAAGATCTTCGCGAATCGGACGTGGGCACCGGGTGTGGACTATTCCACATTGAAAAGATGGGAGACGAGTGCGTGTCTCTTGTTTATTCCTCGTCATACGAGGTTTGACACCATTTGCAGATACTTTACCTTTTTGACTGCGTGTTCGGACCCAAAAGCCTGCACGATTCTGCTCCGTGGACCCTCGAAAGACATTCTCAATGAGATTGATCGCAACCTCGCCGATGCTCTCTCCGTCGCACGTAACGTCTACTTTAACCCGCTCCTTGCGCCCGGCGGTGGTGCGACCGAAATGGCCATCAGCGTCGGACTGCATGCCAAGGCGCGGAGCGTGACCGGCGTCGAAGGGTGGCCGTTTAGAGCCGCTGCGGATGCGATGGAAGTCATTCCCCGTACGCTCGTGCAAAACAGCGGAGGGAACGCGATTCGGGTGCTGACGGAACTACGCGCCAAGCACGCCAATGGCGAGTATTCGTGGGGCGTCGACGGCCTGACGGGCAAAATCGTCGACATGAAGACGTATGGGCTATATGAAAGCGCAAGCGTCAAGGTGCGTTCCTCGCTACCGAGCTCTTTCCTTTTCTGACGACGGAATGTTAGATTCAAACACTCAAGACGGCGGTCGAGGTTGGTGGACTCGTTCCGAGATCGTGCCAGACTGATGTGTTTCGGACTAGGCGGCCCGTATGTTGCTCCGAGTCGACGATGTCGTACAAGCGACGCGCAAAGAAAAGGAGCAACAGGGTCCTCCACCGGAAGAAATGGCAGAATAGAAGAGCGTTCCACATATCATGTGTAGGGAGCCGAGTAGCTGTGCGTCCGACGACAGTATTCAGAGCATCGCCCCCTTTGTCACGTATATAATTCATCATCGAATAATGGAATAGCATCGTTGAAGTCGCCCGCGCGCCCCACCAACTACTCACTCTCTTCCCGCACCTCGCCCTCACGATCGGGACCCCTTTGGAATAGTCATCTTCCCCTTCGCACTCGCACACGCCTTCCACGTTCCCTCGCCGCAGCGGGACGTGTCCTTATACATGTGTTCTTGTATACGATGGGAATCCGCAAAATATTATAATAACAACTATCAGACAAGACGTCCCGTAAATACACGCGCAACCGATGCATCTTGTTTCTACCCGCCGCTCGGGCTGGGATTAGCACTTTATGAAATTACCCACGATCATGGTCGGAATGCCCCACTTGTCCCGCCTGATCGTAAACGAAAAGCAACAGTTGATGAACCCTTCTTCGCTGGGAGCGTCCTCGCCCCCCAGCTTCTTCCGGTCCGACGAGGTATTGATCAACGGCTTATACCGTAACACGCAAGAGGTAAGCACCGCCTTTTGGGAGGAATCAAACGCAACGTGGCCGTATTTCTATTCGGGGGTTAGCAGCAATCACGTTGCTGTCGTCGGTGAGTGACGCACCTCCCAATAATTGACAGCAGACTCTTCGGCCATGAGTTCGTATATACACAGGCGGCCCTGTCCGACAGACGCATTGAAAAGAGCGAGACCGGACGAAATAACGGGGCTTACATCGCGCATCATGAACCCGTCAACGCCGACGAGCTCGCTAAACTCGCGGTTCCCCTTGTAAATCTCGCCCGTTCGGCGCCACAGACAAGCTGGCACGCCCATGGCCGAAAACACGCGATCATAGTCGAGCAACAAACGTTCAAACGCTTCCTCAATGAAGACGAGGTCCTGTAAAACAAGAAAAAGGGTCGGTGAAGGAGTGGAAGCGAGTGGAATGGCATTACGAACGATGTCCCGGAGCGATTGTGCGACGGCCTATAAAAAGGGTGTGAGCCGGCGTCGCGCGGGTTCGTAAACACACCCTACTCTAAACTTGGGTCGCAAGACGGACAGGGGCTGTAGAATTTGTTGTTTCGACTGTCGCGACACGCTAGCGAGTGACGTTCGTTCAACGGAACGAACAGAGAAGAGACGATGACGTACTTGCGGTCCATCCATCGCGATAGACGGGCATATCCCTTGACGTAGTCGTACGGCTTCAACAGGCCCGCCTCGTACTTACTTCGAATGACGCGATTCAGACGTTCGTCCCTCGACCCCGACTCTTGATCCGCCGCGGTCAGGAGGAACTTTTCCGTCTTGCTGGCTGACGGGAGTAGTGGGGGTGTGGGCTCTTCGGGCGGTGCAGGTTGCGGTTCGGTTGGTGTACTCCTCGCTGGCTCGGAGGTCGTTGTCGGTTGAACGATGTACGCGGTCGCGACACTGTCTGTCGTGGACTCGGGGTATGGTGGGGCAGACATGAGGGATGGTGTCACGGTCTGAGGCGACGTAAAAAAGGAGCCGTCGTCGAGCGTCTCCAAGAAGTCGCTAAAAAAACGCAACTAAATAGGTCATGATTCAAGCGAAATAAAGAGATGACACACGTGAGGACGGAGAACTCGTTGCCGAGCGTCTCTGGTTGGTACAGAAATGTGTTTTGCTGTACGTTCATGGACCATGGCGAATTGGAGGGCTGTTGCAACATCGTGTTCGCGTACACTGGTTCTAAGAACGTGTCAGCTGTAGACCATGAACCAAAAAGAGACGATACCACGCACGGGGTATGATCCGCGACGTGTCCGTGTTGTTCGATGGTGTTGTCATGTCCTGCTTGTTCTTTGGCGGGCGCTGCTCGTCATGGCATAAATGTCCGATTTCACGTTTTATGCTGGGCGCGAAAGTACATGGTCATACGTCGTGCAGAGGACGGTCGATGCGAGATCGCACGTACCAACGTTGGCAGGGTCGACCCTCGTCGCACGTCATATGGCTGCGACGACAATAGAGACACGCGTGGTTGACTTTTCGTCTCTTGGTCGTCTTCTTCTTCTTTCCTGCCGCATCGTCGTCGTTCGACTGGTCGTGCTCGAGGTCTGGTCCGCGGTTAGCGCCCTGCGATGGCATCGTTGCATATGGATGCGTCGGGTAATTGGCCATGGCGCAAACGAAACCCGTCTAGCACAACTCGACGAAGATTACGATGTTTTAAAGGACGTGCGTATAAAAATGGGTGGAGTTTCAGATATGTAAGTCGTTCTGGAGTGATGTGATTGCCTCCGCGCTCAAACAGGTTCTCTTGACAGCGTGTGTTTCTAGACCAAGCTGGAGTACAAACCCCGACCATTCGCGCACTCACGCTTGTCTACTACCATCGTTGCGTAAATGTACAAGATGTCAATTTACAACAACGTCGACAAAAAGGTAATACAGGAGGTACGATTGGCGGGTATAACGCAGCGTATGACATCAGTGGAGTAAAGCTTTCAGACCCTGCACAACGCTGCGACCCTCGAGGCCAACGCCAATCCTTTGCTAAAAGGTCAAAGACAACTGACTTCGTTCAGAATCGACGTTGTCCCCAAACCACTGCGGAAGCTGAACAAATAGCCGGAACATGGGACGTGCATTCTCACCTTGATGAGGAATTTAGCAGACTCCTTAGAATAACGTTTCTGAGTTCCGTAATCGACATAAGTTACGCCGAACCGGGTGAGATATCCGTCGGCCCTACGTGAGCCCGGTGAGCAGTTGCGGAGGACTCTTTAATTAATCTTACCATTCAAACTTGTCGAGAAAGCCTAAGAGAATTAGGTTAGGTATTTAACTGACAAATCGCAGATTGCGAGTGCTTACTCCAGGGAAAGTAAGCCCGGATATCTACACCATCCTCGAGAACCGCAGTTTTCAGCGCCGCGGTGGTACCTTCGAAGTAATTAACGCGATCGCGGTCCTGAAGAGCCTCCTCTAATGGTTTCGAACTTTCATCCTTGACGGCGAAACCATTCTCGGTGACGTTGGAAGCAGTTCACAGAACAGCTAGGACTGTTGGCTGAGAAACTCACTAGATAGGAAGTTGGTAACGCTATATAGCACGATGTGAGCTTAGCGTTCGATAGAATGGTTGGTCACGTTCGTACCTTCCAGAGGTAGTTCAGAAGCTGTTCCCACAGCTCATTTGGTAGTTCGCAACAGGGGTCTAAGACGGAGGCGGAATTCACTCATATCACGGAACCCGTGGGGATCTAAAAGAAAAGGACCCTCGGTGATTAGCTCTCGCCGGTACGCACAAACGGCTCACAATCTTGCAGCCAAGCACAGTGAGCTGAAATAGTTTCGGACCTTGAGCGAGCGACGGGCGCACGTCAAATCGCATGGCGTACCTTGCGTGCCCAATTGGGTACCGTCCGGTCGGATAAAGGTGTACTCCACAAATCCTTGAAACTCGTCGTCTCCACCAGCGCCTAGTTTAGGCAAGACAGCTCAACGACAGAACATCTTCGGTATCTGTGGGGAAGCTACTTACGGCATAGATTCGTCGTGTAGGTATTCATGCCATAGAAGTCCGACGATCCCTTGACAACGGCTCACTCTTCGGCGGTGAATTCCGGAAGACGACCCCCAAGCATTTGCCTTAAATACTCCGGGTAGTAACCAAGATAAATGGGATCCTATATCATGCGCATCCATGACCATTGAACGCAAACTCGTACATGGACTCCATACCGCAAACCAGCCTACAGGTCATCCGGTAAGCCCAATGAAAATACGAGTTTTTACTACCTGTCTTACCAATAGCAACGTCAAGGGCACGTTGAGCAGCTTCCACATCTTGAAACATACATCAAGACACTGGCAACCGAAAGGAAGATCGACAAACACGAACTTTCTGGGCTATCGTCGTAGGGCATTGTCCAATCCCCATTCAGAGTGATGCCGATTTCACCTTTCTGGGTCGCTTTGAATTCATCGCGATACAACTTGACAGCGTAGGCGTGTGACAAAATCACATTGTGTCCGCGCTGAAGGTAGCGATCGTCAGCGCTTCCTCCCGTGTGCAACTTTCGTGTGGGCGACTCGCATCCATGGCTCCGTGGTGGAGTCGCCCACTGGAGATCTCGCCCTATCGTTTGATCTCCCAGGCGCAAAAACACCTCGCCCTTACCCAAGGACGGAAATACACCATGGCTCGTTCATAGTCGACTTAAAGACAATACATGAATGAGTCGACGCGCGGCCAAGTCCGCGTGGATCACACACCAGTGCTTGACTCTGTCCCCAAATGCTTCGAAACAGACCTGGTTGGTACTCGTTGACTTTGAGAAACAACGAAAACAAGGCACGTACCTTGGCATAACGAGCATAATCCTGAACAATCTCATCCTTGTTTAGCCATCCTCCGTATCGGTCATGCAATGCCTGAGGCAGATCCCAGTGGTACAAGGTCTAAGTGCACCAAGTCAATAACGATGATACTAATTGAAATGGAAAGATGTACGACGAATGGAATAATCCCCCTCTCCAGCAATGCGTCGATCAGGTTAGAGTACCATTGGATGCCTTTGGGGTTCACCGGGTCCTTGCGACCGCCGAGCGGGATGGTGCGCAGCCATGAGATTGAGAAGCGGTATGATTTTACACCATACTGTGCTAGAAGCGCAACGTCTTCCCTCCAGAGTCTGTAAGAGTCTGTAGCGACGTCGCCGCCGCGGCCATCCAGCGTCTTTCCGGGCTCCTTGGAAAAGTCGTCCCAGATGGATTTGCCGCGACCATCGACGTTGGTCGAGCCCTCAATCTGGAAACTTGCTGGTAAGACGGATTTAATTGGCCGAGTCTCACGTAAACAAGCGACAACCACTTACCGGTGGCGAACCCCCAGATAAAGTCTTTGGGTAACTTTGCAGCGACGTTGTGTTTCAGCATCGTCTGCGCGAATTCGCTCTTCACAGGGATTATCGAGGGACCCACGAATTCCATCATGAGCGACTTAGGTAAACTAGGTCTCGCTCGGGCACCAGGGACGCGCAGCCCTCAAAGGTGCAGAGCGATGGATTGCCGACAATTGTCCGAGCGTTGCGAGTTGATATGTAGTCCAGTGCTGGGATAGAATGGGTTGGGTTAAGAGTTACCTTGACAAGTTAGCAAACAAACAAGTTGCTCTCGGCGCTGTCCTTCAGTGCAACTTCCAATACCTGAGCGGCATGGTTATTCCAATCAAAACCAAATTTATCCAGTTCCAAAAAAAAATTCTGGCCGCCGTCACAATTGTTGCCGAGATTTCGCCGCCGCTGCTCACAAGATAAGACTTGGCCACTTCTTGAAGGTGACACTTGCATGCCCTCGTCTACACCCGAAACATAAGGAAAGGTCATATCATAATGTCTGGAGCAGTCAATACTGGAGTTGCCGTCCTTGGAAGCGGCATCTTTGCCAGAGAAGGTGGGTGGACACTATATCTTGGACAGATTCTGTTTTGGGAATTCATCATATCGAGTTGACAGCACACCTGCCTGCTCTCAGAGCACTTGGCCCTCTCGCTCCAAGCCTAAAGGCCGTCTATTCGCGATCTGAAAAGAGTTCGAGTGAATTGGCGGCCGAGGCGTTGAACCTCCTCGGTTACAAACCAGCGATCTACCATGATGGCGATTCGTCAGCCAACCTCGATGCCTTGCTTGCAAGATCGGATATATCGACTGTAATTGTAGTGCTGCCCATCACATTGCAACCCGTGATCGTCCTCAAGGCCTTGGCTGCTGGAAAACATGTTATCAGCGAAAAGCCAGTAGCGCCGAATGTTGCCTCAGGGTTGAAACTAATCGCAACTTACGAGGCTGAATACAGGCCGAAAGGTTTGATTTGGAGGGTCGCGGAGAACTGGGAGGTTGAGCCTTGCTACACCATGGCTGCGCAGGCAATCCGCGCTGGAAAGATCGGAAAGGTCGTCTTCTTTAGCTTGCGGGGTGTTGGTCGATTGGATAAGGACTCAAAATGGTACAAAACACCTTGGCGCACTGTCCCAGACGTAAGTTGATAGAATCCGCTTTCTGTTGACATGGATATGTTGAGACAGGATATTCCACAGTATCAGGGAGGGTTCCTGGTAAGCCGAAAACAAATCCAACGTGCGAATGAATTGGTTCTAACACTACCCTATGACAATGGTCGTAGCTTGACGGGGGTGTCGTGCGTGTAATCTCTTGCTCTAGCGCGACGCACCTAACGATGAGTCCAGCACTCTGTGGCTGCCTTGCGAGTAATGCTTCCAACTCCAATGACACATCTCTCAGGGTTTGCCTCGCTGAACCTGGAGTGGCTCGCACCACAAGACACGATTAATTCCATTATCAGATGTGAAGATGGCTCGCATGGTATATTCGAATTGAGTAATGCTGCACCTACAGAGTCACGCTCGACTGTCGGCAACGGCACAGTTATCACGGGCACTGACGGATACATAACCATTAACCAAGTAAAGGTGAAGGATCCAGTAACAGGAGAGGAAAAGCCTGCCTTCCGTGTTGTTATCAAGTCCGTGACACGGGATGCGGATGGAAACGCTAGCCCTGAGAGAGAAGAAGTGGTCGATGAACCTTCCAGAGGTGTCGAGTTGGAATTGGCAAGTTTTTTTGCAGCGGCGTTGGAGGGAAAGGAAGACGGATTGGGTAGTCCAAGGGGTGCGCTCCAAGATGTGGCAGTCATCGAGGCATCGCTAAACAGTGGCGGGAATTTGATCGATCTTCGACGACTGGTTACCGCTGAGGTCTAAAGTAATTGGTCGATAAATTCGTTGTAAAGAGTAGCTGCAATCAAACTGAGCTTTACTCGAGATGTAACACGGCGTCGGCCTAGCTTCCTACATTCTGCGTGCGAGCAAAGGAATTTGTATGGAGAGGGAGAACGCAGAACCCACTGAGTAGTATGAATAAAGTTTGCTCGCTGGTTCAGGTGTGGGATCAACAGTGTGCATGGTCTAGAGAGGCGGTGTCCATACTCGAAGATGCGGGCTAGTTGAGATTTTGTCTGCACTTTTCTTGGCGCAGTGTCTTAGATCGTGTACAGCAGCACAGCCGGGGGTATGGGGTCTTCGGACCTGGTCGAGCTTGAATGTATTAGGGCATTAGATCACAGTCAACATCATTCCCTAGCACTTTTTGAGCAAAAGTACATTATTGCTGTTATAAATCAAGGCTCGCACCACAAAAAATACTGGATTCTGATATGCGCTGACACATCCGCCAGACTTTTCCACGACATACCAGCAGTGCAGCCCCTATGTGCTAAATGCGGCTGACGTGGAATTTAACAGAGTTTCTTCGATCTGGTAGAGATTATCACCCAGAAACATGTTGACTATAATCTAGTACTCCCACGGAGCTACCGTTCGACCAAATCCGAAGACACCATACTCCCAGCTGTGCTGCTAAGACACTGTGCCAAGAAAAATGCAACAAACTGACTGCTATCAACGCCTGCATTGTCTTAACATTGTCCAAAATCCGTATGAGAATCATGTACAGGAGTTCGTAATGGGCCAGTCTGTCCCTGCAGTGCTTGTTAGGAAACAGCATTCAACATTAACAGGACCTACTGGTGCATTCAGCCACTGTCGGACTTTCTCTTGACCATGTTCGCGAGAACGATGTTCTGCCTCTCATTTTCGCTTCTCTTTCTCTGCAATCCAGGACTGAGGTGTTGTTCCCGAAAGCACGAATGACAAGAGAAGCATATCGTCCATGGTCTCAAGTAAATCTGCAGATGCATCTGATGAAAATGTTTCTCTCCTTCCCTGCTTGCCACTAGGTGCCCAGTCCGAGTCATT
>JBBPMM010000949.1:0-10947 GCA_038090335.1 Solioccasus polychromus
TTCAGTCTATTCAACTGGAGCCCACCATGAGGGACTCTAACCAGGGTTCCAGATGAAGTCTTCAACCAACCCACCATCGTTTAGAAGTTGAAAATTTACTAGCCAAGTTCCGAAACCTGGACATATCAAGGGACAGCATCCTGATACTGGTCCCATCTGCTAACATGCATCACAGCTCATCTCACCTGGACACCTCATCTCACCTGGACACCTCATCTCACCTGGACACCTCATCTCACCTGGATACATCTCAGTTTGGTCTGAAGTCCGATTGGTCAGAAGAACTTCAGTCTCAATCAGGCATGCTGCCATCACCGGACAGACAGCCACAGCCACTGGAGTCTTTATGCTTGACTAGGGTTTCAGACTCTGATCTTTCAATAACTGACGACGTTTCAGCTGACATTATTGGTACTGACATTACTACTGATAGTGACCGAATACCTGGTGCCTTTATTCACTTGACTCCTTGAACTACATAGAAGAGAGGAGGACATTGAGTCCCCAGGAAGAATTCCCCCAATTCCCCCAATTTCCTTAATTCTCCCACTTCCCTCATCTGACTCAGAACATCCACCATCACCTTGCACTCCTCCATCCCCACTTACACCACTCTCTTCTTCCTCATCGTCATCTCTGTCTTACCTCTTCTGCCTGTCGCAGTCTATCTTGGTCTTACTGGACTACTCAACTATCGCTCTGCTGCCTGCTCCAGTTCCACCAATGATCATCCCTCCACCTGTTCAACCTATCTCTGCTCAACATATTCTGATGTCTAACCCAGCCCCCATTACCATGCCACTTCATGGTATCCAGAACGCACCCAAGTTCGATGGGAAGGTTCTGTCTGCTCTTCCCAGATTCCTGGAAGATGTTGACAAACTTGGCACTGCTGCTGGTCTTACCGCTGCTCAAAAGATTCGCACTGCCATCTGGTATGTGGACTTAGAGGAGTCCGAAGGATGGGAGCTTCTTGACAAAGCTTCAGCTGCTCCTGCTGACTGGGATGACTTTGTCACAGCTGTTAAAGAATTATATCTTGGTTGCGAAGGTACTAACCAATATTGTCGTGCTGACATCCAATATTTAGTCCAGGAGTACCAAGCCAAGCCAATGCGGACTATTGAAGACCTTGGCAAATACCAATGAAAGTTCCAAAAGATTTCCAAGTTCCTTATCATGAATAGGAAGCTTTCCCAACTTGACTGCAACACATTGTTCCTCGCTGGACTACCACCAGACTTGGGACAACAAGTCTGGCAGCATCTACTTATTACCAAGATTACTCACCACCCTTCTGACCCGTATGAGATTGCTGACACCGTTGACACAGCCAAGTTTCTTCTTACAGGTTCAGCTCTTTGACCACTACCCACAGCCAGCTAATCACAGACTGCCCAACCATATTACCCTGCCTGGGCAGTACCAGTCCCAGCATCTCAAGTCCCACAGGCCCCATTGCCCAGTGGCACTCCTGTTGTTAAGCAGGAACAGGTGAACCTCCAGTGGTCTTCTAGACCAAAGGAGTGCGCATTTTGTGGTGATTCGGCTCACTTCATGAATAGCTGCCCTCACATAGACAGTTATATCCAGACTGGAAAGGCATCCTGGGGAACAGATGGCCAATTGTACCTCACTGATGGGCAATGCATCCCTCGCATCCCTGGTACTTGGTGTCTTTGGGAATGCATAGACTGGTTGCCTATGTAGTCTGCTTTGGGCACTGGATCAGCTGTCACTGCTGGCATAGTTTCTCTCTATCCATCCGAAATTGATGCTGTTTTAGATATTGATACATCCATTTTAAGGACTTCTGTAGCAGATTCTTGGGATGACAAAGATATTCCAGACTTAGACAACCTGGAATTCTGTGCCTACTTATCACATGCTTGGGCAAGTTTCCAGGCAGACCGAAGCAAAGACAAGGGCAAATGCATCTGCTTTGATGGTGTAGAACTCCCTTCTCGCCATCCTGCATACTCAGCATCTCAGTCTCCTACTGTCAAAGAAGATATTGAAACCCCAGAGATTGCTGCAGCTCAGTCTAAGCCATCAGCACCACTTAGACCAGTCACTCCTGTTGCTCCACCTATCATTCCATCTGCTCCAAAGCCAGCACCATCCATCCCTCCACCATCACTGACCACTCCTAAATCTTGTACTGACACTGTATATCCCTCTGCACCTGCTCCATCTGGTCAGTTTCATTACTCCTTCCTGTTGGAGGATGAAGCAGCTCCAAAGAAAATTATAAACTGAGTACTCAAAATGACAATACTGGTCCTGTTTAAAGAACTCCTTTCTGTCATGCCAGAAGTCTGGAAACAGTTCAAGGACTTATTGACTTCGAAGCACATCTTGGTCTCAGCTAATGCTGTCCATGTCAATGAGCTCTCAGGTCGAGACCCTGGAGAGATTGCTTGTCGATTCAGCAACAGCATCACTCAAAGTGATGATGGACTAATTGTTGCTCATCATAGTATTCCCCTTAGGTCTATCCAAGCTAGAGTTGCAGGGACACCCAGGACTATCACTGGAGTACTGGACTCAGGCTCAGAGATTATCACCATGCCCAAATGGGTGTGGGAGACCCTCAAAGTGCCAGTCCAGTCCAACCACATCATGACCATGTTGAATGCAAATACCACTACTGAGTCGACCATAGGCATCATCAAAAACCTTCACCTTGACTTTGGTGCAGGAGAGGTTTGCTTACAAGTCCAGGTCATACCATGGGCCAACTTCGATCTGTTACTTGGCTGACCATTTCATTGTCTAATGAGCGCTACTACTGACAACTTTCCAGATAGTTCACAAAATATTACGCTTCGTGACCTGAACTCCAGAAAAGAGTATAAACTACCTACCCAGCCCTGGACTGAAGGTTGTCCTCAGTGCCACCAAAATCTTCCTTGTGCTAATCATCAATCCATCGTCAAGATGGGTTTTTAGCTTTCAATGATCCACCAACCGGTCAGGGAGAGAGTTTCGATCTTCTTTCTTTGACATTACTTAACTGGTCTTTTTACTGGTCTTCTGTTATACCCTGGTCTAATGTTTTGGACTACCGACTGATTACCTGGTCTTCTATGCTTTCCTATCTTTCTTTGACTCAATCATCTCTAATCCCTTCTCATATTTCTGTGTTTGCTTCTTCCTTTTCCTATGATCTTAGCACTCATATTTGGGCATACAAGCCTGTTTCTAGGAAAGTCTGACCAGTTGCAGCCCCTCTCGAGGAGTAGTATTGCATACTGCATCGACTTCCTGATGACCCATTATCTGGACTATTACCTCTACCTACCCATCCTCCAGACTTTGTCCCTGGGGAACATTTCACTTGGGAATGTGCTGATGCTTTAGATCTTGACCCTGCCAAATGGCTCTGGCCTGAAGAAGTAAAATTAGTCCAGTGGATTGTTCTTAATCACGAAAAAGCCTTTGCTTGGGTTCCAACTGAGCAGGGCTGATTAGATGAACACTACTTCCCACCAGTCAAGATACTGACCATACCCCACATGCCATGGGTACTTTGAAACATACCAATACCCCCTTCCACTTGGGACCAGGTGATCCAAATCATCAAAGACTGCATTGTGTCCAGAGTATACGAACCTTCAGCCACAGCATACCAGTCATGCTGGTTCTGCATCCTTAAACAGGACAAGAAGTCCCTTTGCCTTGTCCATGACTTACAACCACTTAATGCAGTTACTATTTGGGACTCTTCAGTTCCCCCATTTGTTGAGCACCTAGCCGAATCCTTTGGCAGAAGTGCTGTCTATGGCATGATGGACTTATTTGCAGGTTACGACCAAAGACCGCTTCATGTGGACTCCCGAGACCTGACTACATTCAATAGTCTGCTCGGACCACACCATCTTACTACTCTTCCAATGGGGCATACTAATGCTGTACAGATCTACCAAGCCGATATGGCATTTATTCTTCAAGACAAAATACCTCACCATACCATGCCTTTCATCGATGATCTCCTGGTGAAGTCCAGTACCACTCAGTATCAGAGACTGGACAGGTCTTACAAGACCATCCCAGACAACCCAGGGATTCGTCGATTCATTTGGGAACATCTAACCATAGTCCATAGAATTCTCCAACGACTCCAGAATGTCATGCAATGGTCTCTGCCAAGAAGTTCATGCTGGCAGCACCAGAAGTGACCATCATCAGCTATAAATGCACATTCAAAGGTCGTGTTGCTCATGAGGCCAAAGTCCAGAAAATACAAGACTGGCTGGAGTGCACGAACCTGACCCAAGTCCATGGATTCTTAGGGACTTGTGGAGTGGTACATATCTACATCAGAAATTTCGCTGCTATTGCTTGTCCTCTTGTAAATCTTACTCGGAAGGGTGTCCCATTTGAATGGGGAGATGCCCAATGAGAAGCTATGGCTTGTCTGAAGGACAAAATTGTTTGGTCTCTGGCACTTCGGCATCTGGACTATGAGTCTGACCGAGAGGTAGTCCTTGCTATGGACATGTCTCATATTGCAGTCAGTTTCATCCTCTCACAAGAGGGAGCTGATGGAAAGCGGTATCCTAACCAGTTTGGGTCTATTAGCCTGACTGAAGTTGAGAGCTGTTATTCCCAAGCTAAACTCAAGCTATACAGACTATTTCGAGCGCTCCACTCAGTCTGTGTTTTCATTTTTGGTGTCACTAACCTCATCATTGAAATGGATGCAAAGTACATCAAGGGTATGATCAACAACCCAGACTTACAGCCAAACACGACCATCAATCAGTGGATTGCTGGTATTTTGCTGTTCCATTTTCAGCTTCACCATATCCCTGCAGAACATCACACTGGACCAGACGGACTATCCTGCCACCCTCAGTCTGATGATGATCCTCCCAAAGAATCTGACTTCGAGGACTGGATTGACGATTCTTACTCCTTCTCTATTACCCTTCTAAACGATAGATCCTTTCCTTTTGTTTTTCCCACTGTCCATATGCACTTCTCCCACCATTCATCATCCAGACTACCACCACCCTCAACCCCCTCCATTTTATCCACTTACTCTGCACCACCACCTTACTTGACTTTTCATTCCATTTTTGCCTTGCTGGTCTTACCTTCCACACTGACCCCTTCTTCGTCCTCACCTACCAAGTCCTTGGACTACCACAAAATCCCTCAGTCTCCAAAGGCCATCACTTGTGAGGCACAAATTGCCCTCATTTGGTCTTTCCTCAAGACTTGAGTTCGCCCTGCCAATATGTCAGATGCAGACTTCCAGTCCTTTGTCAACTCAGCCTCCAAGTTCTTTATCCTTAACAGTTGTCTATGGCATTGTGAACCCCACAGCCACCACCAACTAGTTGTACTGGAACACCAATGCTTTTGTCTCATCAAAGAAGCACACGATGACCTTGGTCATAAGGGCATGTTCACAGTCCAGAGCCATCTTTTACTTTGGTTCTGGTGGCCCATGTTGGTCGATGATGTCAAATGGTTTGTTCAGACTTGTCACAAATGCCAGATTCAGCAGATGAGTCATTTCCATGTCCCTCCTTTTGTGCCAGTCATTGGCGGACTATTTCAAAAAGTTCATATTGATATAATGCTAATGCCGAAATTGGCTGGTT
This sequence comes from Solioccasus polychromus, assembly GCA_038090335.1. NCBI lineage: Eukaryota > Fungi > Basidiomycota > Agaricomycetes > Boletales > Boletaceae > Solioccasus > Solioccasus polychromus. The sequence goes on from JBBPMM010000949.1 coordinate 5,616, forward strand.
ATAGGTTTATAGTCCAAGCCTGCTGTGCACTCACATCCTATCCAGAGTGGCATATGCTTCGCTCAGAAAATGGTGCTGCTCTTGCCTCCTTCATCTTCGAGGATATCCTCTGTCAATGGGGTCCTCTATCCGAAATTGTTACTGACAATGGACCAGCATTTATTCAGGCACTTGACGTTCTATCAGACCAGTACAACATTCACCACATCCAGATCTCCCCCTATAACTGTTACGCTGAGACTAGTAACTCAGCTAGTAACCAATGAAATATATTCGATGATATATCCCTATATGTCTCCATGGTAGTCCTAGAATGACTATAACGAGGATAGTCGTCTCCCAATATAAGGTATCGACTCATCTGTATGGAAAGTCTGCCTGAACAGTTGCAAGGAAGATGATCAGCTGATAAGTCACTCCTCGGTGAGTGAGAAAGCTTCTTAGCATGGTAGCTTGAAGTACGGGAATGGTGACGGTCTTGCTTGCCCTGAGCGGCTTGCTGGTTACTAGACTTGAATTGCATAGAACTAGCTAGAGTACATGGGTGTAAAGTCTACCTATTTATAGATAAAGGAATCATGCACAGACCAAGAAGAGAAGAGGAAACTATCTAGAATGTTCCAGAGGATTCCTAACTATAAACGGTAACCTTAAGCTCCGGTGCTACAAGGCAAAATGGAAGGATTCGGAACACGGGAGTCGTAGGAACGAGGATCAGGAAAAGTAGGAAGTAAACAAAGAAGAATAGGAAAAGAACAAAAGATAGGGGTCTAAACAAAAACCGTAACAATAACTCCCAGGTGAATGGTATTGTTGAAAGATGCCATTTCGATGTCCAGGAGGCCATCATTAAAACCTCCCAGGGGAGGGAGTCTCGCTGGCATCTCGCTGCTCACTTGGTCTTTTGGGCCGAGCATGTTACTATACTCTAGTCTACCAGTCTATCCCCTTATTTTATGGTTCATGGCATCGAACCTCTTTTTCCTTTTGACCTCTCCGAAGCTACTTACCTTGTTCCTCTCCCTGATGTAGACCCACTCTCACCATCTGGACTAATTGCTTGGAGAGCTCGCCAGCTCCAAAAGCATCAAGATGACTTAGATGCCATTGGTGAATGAGTCTGAAAGGCTCGATTCGAATCTGTGAAGCATTTCGAAGCTTCATTTAAGAATCATATCAAGGACTTTGATTTCCAGCCAGGAAATCTGGTCTTAGTCTGGAATATGTGTGTTGAAAAGGAGCTAAACCGAAAGACAAAGCCGAGGTATCTTGGTCCAATGGTGGTTCTTTGCTGGACTACTGGAGGATTCTATATCTTAGCTGAGTTGGACAGCACAACCTCCTGACTTTGCTATGCCGCTTTTTGTCTTATACCCTATTACCCTTGTTTTCATTCTTCCATTCTGGTTACTGAACTTACAGGTCTCAACAAAGAAGAATTAGACAAGATCGTTGACGAAGATGTTGATGAACCGGACCAAGAAGAGTCATCGGACTATAGTCCGGACGATTGACCTTGCCGGTCTTCTTCTAGTCCAGTCACCTATACATAGATTTCCTTTCTCTGTTTCACCCTGGGTTTTGACCGGTGATCTCTATGAAACAAAAAGCCATCTAAAAATATAAAAACACTCTAATGAAAAACAACTAAAAATATTCTACAGACATTCTCTCATCTCCTTATCAGTCTCCGGTCTCATAATTTCTTCTCTCTGTTTCTCTCTCTGTTTCTCTCTCTCTAATGTGTCCCAAAAATAACCAATATCTACTATATATTTTTCAGACTTTGAATGCACACGAGGACACGGCACACCTTGATATACATACAGATAAACCATCTCAAAAAACAGTCCATCATAGTCTGGGAAGTATGCTAGGAGTAGATGAAGAAAGAAGTTCGAAGAAAACAAGTTGAGTGGTACCTCACACCCAACAAATGTCTCTACAGAATCATTGGCTGGAACAGATGTGAAAGTAGACTGAAGAAGACAAGTCAGGCAGTACCCCACGACAATAGACCAGTATTAGTTCGGCTGGTCTTACGTTCAAACACTTCTCTTTTAACTTTTGTTTCATTTCCTCATCTTTTTTTTTTCACTTTGTTTCTCACATTCAAAGTCCATTTGCATTTATAAAATGTTCGTATTACAGAAGAGATGGTAGGCGATGCCAGTCTTACATGCCCTGCTCCTCAAGTTCCATGACCAAGTCCTCCATTTCCACCATCACCTCCATGTGCTGGACTTCTAGAGCCTTGATGTTTGCCTGGATTTGGTATAGGTGAGCATGGACCGCATTCAGCTGGAGCGTGACCAATCCTTTGCTGGTGGTAGCCGATTGACCAGTCTTCTTTGGCATCACCTGGGCCTTCCCCTTCGACTTGGCCTTGACCAGTGTTACATCCTCTTTGTCATCATCCTTGAGACTAATCATCTCCCATTCGGTAGGGGCTGCCGCAGCCTTGCTGGGTCCTGCTCGTGCCTGGACTGGTTTATCTGTAATGAAGGTCAGACCAGACTATTCGAAACAAAGTCACTTACCCTTCATTTGCACCACCACTTGTGCTCCTCACTTGCACAGTGCTGACTGTCCACCTGCCAGGCTGCAGGCAACCTTTAATCAATTGCACCAGACACATGCTGCCCCACTCCCTTTCTTGCACTGCGCTGCCAGTCCTGCACCAATGCACCCCACACACACCTTGTGGGTTGCTTGGACCCAGGCCATCTTCTTCTTGGGCTCCACAACCTCAATTTCGGACTCCTTGTCGTTTGTGTTAGACTGGCTGCACTTAGAGAGCATTAGCCCCACCTTGAGCAAGTCAACTCAGACTTACCTTTGTACCGGCCGACGACAGCAAGCATGCATCTTGTGACAGTGCGCAGGTTTCCTTCTCTTGGGACTTTGAGACTGTCTCCTCCACCTCCATTGCTGAGTCCTGCATCAGCAGGAGCGCCACCTCTGGAGGAACTTCTTCGGCCACCTTGAATTGTGCAGTCCAGTCCATGCAGGTCTCTTCAGCCTTCATTATCTTCGTTGCCACATCATCATCGAGTTCAGTGTCAAGACTGATCTTGTCCACCTTGGTCTTCACAGTCTCCTAGTCGTCCTGCACATGTCAGCAGAGTCATTGAACTAGTCATACTCACTCACCATTGCTGCCCCGAACCTTTTCATCCATGCCTTCATATTGTCCTTGAGTTCTTCCTGGTCATCAGGCATCATGTCGACCAAACCCATCATGAATGCAGTCATTTGTTTGAAGTTTTTGCAGAGTGCAGCTTGGTGTGCTGCGCCGGCATCGGCCATAGACTGGTACTTGTCGACTTGGGATTGGAATTGGGATTGGGACATGATGAATCAAGGTGGTGATGGTGATGGTTGAAGAACAAGAGCAAAGACCATTAAGCGAACCCCACACCCAGCCATGACTTTTCAACACATATTCTCACCATCATGTGACCTGACCAGGGACAGTCAGAAGCAAAGTCCCCCTTGGATGTAGAGGTTGGTGCACCTCTACATGTATATCCCATCATTTTCTATATTTCCTATACCCTTATTCTTTTATTTGTTTTGTTCTCTTATGTCTAACGATAGTCTGGACCGATAGTTCACCCGGTCTAGTATAGACCAGTCAGACTACCCCTTATCTTGTCTTTTATTATTCAATTACTCTTTTCATAAGTCCTTTCTATTACTTAGACATTTAGGACCTTAGCTCTGACATCACCTTTGGCATTTGGGCCTTGTGTCATTTTTGTTATGTCATCAGGTACTTCTTCCATATGATACTTAGAAGTCTGGGTATACCCAGACTATAAAATTTTGTATTTGTCATTTGAAATGACAGCTACCATTTGCTCACTTACCATCACCATTGGGAAACCGTCTCCCTCACTGTTTATACCGTCTACCGCACCGTTTTCTGGACTGTACCACCAGTCTTCATGCCTCATCACGCTCTACGATGCCTGGACTACTACCTACGACAGTCCGGAATATGACCGGACTGCTTTGTACGCGCCCTACTTCATTCTAGGACTAACCCTACTCCAATAGAGTCCCTCTGGGGCGAACATATTCACTCCCCAATTACCCTCAGACTATCTCCAGGTGGCCAGGACTAGCAGTCCATTCAACCACCTTTCAGTCTATTCAACTGGAGCCCACCATGAGGGACTCTAACCAGGGTTCCAGACGAAGTCTTCGACCAACTTGCCATCGTTTAGAAGTCGAAAATTTACTTGCCGAGTTCCGAAACCTGGACATATCAGGGGACAGCATCCTGATACTGGTCCCATCTGCTAATGCACATCACAGCTCATCTCACCTTGACACCTCGTCTCACTTGGACACCTTGTCACACCTGGATACATCTCAGTTCGGTCTGAAGTCCGATTGGTTGGAAGAACTTCAGTCTTGATCAGGCACACCACCATCACTGGACAGACAACCACAGCCACTGGAGTCTTTATGCTCGACTAGGGTTTCAGACTCTGATCTTCCAATAACTGACGATGTTTCAGCTGACATTATTGGTACCGATGTTACTACCAACAGTGACTGAATTCCCGGTGCCTTTATTCACTCGACTCCTCAGACTAGAAGAGAGGAGGACATCGAGTCCCCAGAGGGAATCCCCCCAATTCCCCCAATTCCCCCAATTCCCTCAATTCTCCCACTTCCCTCCTCTGCCTCAGAACATCCACCGTCACCTTGTACTCCTCCATCCCCACTTACACCACTCTCCTCTTCTTCTTCATCGTCTCTATCTTACCTCTTATGCTTGTCTCGGTCTATCTCGGTCTTTCCAGACTATTCAACTATCACTCCACCGCCTGCACTGGTTCCACCAACAATTATTCCTCCACCTGTTCAACCTATCTCTGCTCAACCTATTCCAATGTCTAACCCAACCCCCATTACCATGCCACTTTGTGGTACCCAGAACGCACCCAAGTTCAATGGGAAGGTTCTGTCCACTCTTCCCAGGTTCCTGGAAGACGTTGATGAACTCAGTACCGCCACCGGTCTTACCGCTGCTCAGAAGATTCACACTGCCATTCGGTACGTGGACTTAGAAGAGTCCGAAGGATGGGAGCTTCTAGACAAAGCTTTGGCTGTTCCCACTGACTGGGATGACTTCGTTGCAGCTGTTAAAGAATTATATCCTGGCTGCGAAGGTACTAACCATTATTGTCGTGCTGACATCCAATATCTAGTCCAGGAGTACCAAGCCAAGCCAATGCAGACTATAGAAGACCTTGGCGAATACCAACAAAAGTTCCAAAAGGTTTCCAAGTTCCTTATCATGAATAGGAAGCTTTCC
>JBBPMM010000950.1:0-10941 GCA_038090335.1 Solioccasus polychromus
TAAGTACACATTGAACAGAGAAACTTACAACTTCTCAGTGTGTATCAGACTTCTGGGTCCACTGGTAACAAGTAAAATGAACACGTACACCTAGTGTATATATTTGAGTGGAGTGCATTCATTCGCAATAGAGAAAAAAAATCCACATTTTCAGGACCGGGTAAGAAAGAACTCCCAACTGTTGTCAGCCAAGTCAGTCGAGGTGACCTGATGTTTGGAATCTAGGACATACTGAGAGCACCAGTCCTGGTAAACCAATATGATAAGCTCACAATCACGAATCAGACTGAATAATGACATACGTAACAGTGAAAAGGCCAGAGTAACGAATCTGTAACAATAATTAGCAAAAGACTACCAAATATGCTCCAACCCGCTCACAAAGATAAACAAGGTGGATACCCAGGTCCAGGGTTTATTCTGTAGTGAGTCCAGTTAATGTAATCTTCCAAGATCGTGTCCACACACTAACCCAAATGTATTCTATCTGAACATATTGATTCGTGAGCTCTAGAAATACGACACGAATGAGTGTCAACCTCGTCAGAAAACGTAAGGACTGATGGCAATGAGGTGAGTCAGACGTGCGCACGCATCTTTGACAAGATACTCACTATAATCATATCCGACAGCAGTGAGGGTCGCAACTAGAAAGATGATGAAGTTCGATTTCGAAGAGCTAGCGTGAATGTGCATACGCGTCACATAGTTATTTTCCACGATACTGGCCACAGCTGTCTCTAACGTGGATGACATTAGCTTGCTCGAGGACGAAAAATGTGTATGCCAGTGGGAGTAGAGAGTCCAAGGCTCCTAAACAACTAATGTGTATGCCAGTGGGAGTAGAGAGTCCAAGGCTCCTAAACAACTGGGATGTTAAAAAGGAATGCTGAAATCGTGATAGAGTTTGAAAGGTCTGGGAAGATGGCAACTTTCCCGTTCCACGATCAGATGTCGACGCTTCAAGGTCCCGTAATAGAACAATGTACACACCCAAAAAGTGCACCCCGCGGACAAGTCTTGGAAGTAGCGGATGATGCGACGATTTCATTTTCGTTGAATCAATTCAAGTGGATGACAATTTTAGGCACTTCTGCCGAGCAGTCATATTTGGCACGTTCCCATGCTAATGAGCACTGAAGTACGTGATGATGAAATATCATCTGCATCGATGATGGCGTGGGTCATAAAGTGGCAGTGCGAGGTCCACCAGCCGCCCGTACAGGATGTGGGCGACGTGGGACATGACTACGCGATGTGGAGTCGGGACGACAAGGCACACGGACAAGGATAACGCAAGACGCGAATATGGTGTCAAGACAATGCCGAGCGGGATGCGACGGTGGGGCGATGGCGAGATTGGCGACTATTATGCGCCGACTGGGTACAACTGTAGTTGTCGTTGTCATCAGGTTAGGTAATGGGCGAGGCGAGGTAATGGTAAGGCGACGAGGTCGGGAAAAAATGATGAATGGAGAGAATGTGATGCGATATATCAGATTTGCTGTACAGAAAGAGTGGTCCCCGGAAGATGTTTGGAATGTACAGGTTGTGCGGTGGAGATTGGGATCAGAATCGTGACGAAGAAAAGATGTAAAGTAGGAATGAAAGGATATTCTCGATGCTTCGACTCGCAAATGACATGGCAATGACGTGAGACGTGACGGACGGAAGAAGAATGCCGAAGATATCCTTGATACATGCGATTGGTGGTGGTTTTCTGTATGATGTCAATATTTTGACGTTTTCATGATTTTCGTAGGGAACAACCAAGAGCGCAAGCTAAGACGTCACGAGTTCCACATTAAAAGAATGGATATCTGAAGAATACAATCATACATGTTCGTCACTGTCGTTTCACTCATCCATTCTACCACTCCCGCGCGTCTCCGAACTGTCCCACCAGCTCTGCCACAATCATCATCGTCAAACGACGACACGGTCCGTACGTGCTCGCGTGCTGCATTCGGTTTCGCGTCGGGAACGAGTACGTCCGTGTGAATGGTCAGTTCCCGTCGAGCCAGGACGCGCTTCGCGTCGTCGAAGTGGGCACCGATCTCAGGCTTGGATTTGAGCTGGGATTGGGATGTAGAATTAGATTGAAGTTAGGATCGGAATTAGGCGCAGGAGTAGGCGTTGTAGGCGTCGGACCAGGAGAAAATGCGGAAGTGATCGTGTTCGAAAACCCCGTAAGCAACACGGATGTGCGTTTCTGAGTCTTGGAGTGTCTATATACGTGCGTGAGTGGCACTCGACGCAGAAATAAAGAGGAAGGAACGTACCCGGGTGGCTCTGGAACCTCGAGTTCACGATCCATGGTGTCCATCCAGGACATGACCGAGTGCGAGTGCAAGCGCAATGGAGGCGTTACCGTAGTCGGTGCAGAGGCAGGTCCGGGACTCGTGGGCGGTGGAGGGGACGGGTGGGACGCCGGCTGTTGCATTGGTAGACGTCGTCGGATCGACAACATGCGATGCGCGCTTATGCATTCGAGAGCCGAGACTGCCTGTGCGGGAGAGTAGGGGGCGGTCACCACTGTCGCCATCTTATCCTCGGCGAACATGGCATTGTGAACCAACGTAGGTGGCTTAGGGGACTCAATAACTTGAATGACACCTCCGAAGTCTGTGAATCTGGCTGCGATCAAGCGGACGCCTTCCTTGATCCCGTCGAACGCTCCGAATGTGGCGGTAAGTGATGGAGAATTGGGTTTGTGACTGCGGTCGACGATACGTTCCCATTTGCGTTTGGCTACCCGAGAGGTGAGCGACAAGTGTATGAAGGAATGAGGACGTACATTCTATGAGTTCCTTGTCATGGAGAGCGAGCTGGTCTCGGAGTTCGAGACACTTGAGTTCTTTTCGTGCGATAAAGTGGAGAAGGTCTGCGTGTCTGTAAGCACATACGGTGAGCCAACGGTGCCAAGAATGGACGGAGACACACTTCGAATAGCGTCAAGAGTTCGTGGGGGATACCATCCAACGAGCTGATGCCGATGCTTTCGCGGGCTGACGAGGAGTGGGAGCTGAGGATAAGGCTGGAGTAGTTCGAGTGACTCTCTGCGCGCGGCGAGGTGGGGGCGAAATAAACGGGTTACAAACAACTTACCACCACCATCTGCACTGTGCAAGGCAATCAGAGGCTAACGACGTTATGTAAGGAGTATGCGTCGGGCATCATACGACTGCTGAAAAACGAAAGGAATTGGGCGAGGAGCGTGTCAAAATGTGCGCCGCGGCATTCCGTAAGACTCAAACCACTTCACTCTCGTCCCTAGCTTACGCTCCTCGTTAACGCAAATATTACATCCTTGATGCTCCCAGTAGAGTTTGTCGGCTCACCACACTTGCAGATGTGCAGGACTTTATTGCACAAAATTAACACAAGCGTCCTGGGCATTGCGACCGGCTCGCTCTCCACGAAAGGAACTCGTAGAACATACCTTCACGGTCCTGCCCACCGTCACTTTTCGCTCACGCTTGGTAGTAAGAAGCGAATGGGCACTCATCGCCAACCGCCAATCGCAATCACGAACCTAATCTACCGTCACTCACATTCGGCTTGTTTAACGGGCTCAAGGAAGGCACCTGCTTGGCCAGACTCACTAAGTTCGGGGGTGTCATTCGAAACATTGAATTATCTAAACTACCTCTATCAGTTCATAGTGAGGCCAGGTAGTCAAACGCAAATGGGAACGCATCGTCAACCGGGGTCACGAACCCAATCCTCCATCGCTTACCGCCACATTCGGCGCGTTAGACGGGCTCAAGGAGGGCGTCCGCTTGATCGCGGCCGGACTCACAGACCTTGGAGGTGTCATTCAAGACATTGAGCCTAAGCCACCTGCGTCGGTGCACGATGAGACCATGTTTGCCGAGGACAAGGCGGTGACCGTGGTGACCGTCCCCCTACTATCCCGCACGGCAGTCTCGGCTCTCGAATGCATAAGCGCGCCTCGCACGTCGTCGATCCGACGACGCCTACTAATGCTACAACCGACGTCCCACCCGTCCCAAACACCCTCCTCATCCCGTCCCCTCCACCGCTCACGAGCCCCGGACCTGCCTCCGCACCGACTACGGCGACGTCTCCATCGCGCTTGCACTCGCACTCGGCCATGTCCTGGATGGACACCATGGGTCGTAAACTCGGCGTTCCAAAGCCACCCGGGTACGTTCCTTCCTCTTTATTTCTGCGTCGAGCGCCACTCACGCGCGTACACAGATTCTCCAAGAATCAGAAACGCGCATCCGTGTTGCTTGCGGGGGTTTCGAACACGATCACTTCCACATTTTCTCCTGGTCCGACGCCTACGACGCCTGCTCCTGCGCCTAATTCCAATCCAAGCCTCAATCTAATTCTACATCCCAATCCCAACCCAAATCCAAACCTGAGATCGGTGCCCACTTCGACGACGCGAAGCACGTCCTGGCTCGACGATGACGAGAAACTGACGATTCATACGGGCGTACTCGTTCCCGACGCGAAACCGAACGCAGCACGCGAGCACGTACGTGTCGTGTCGTCGTTTGACGATGATGATTGGAATTGGTGATTGATGGCGAGGTCTGGTGGGAAGGTTCGGAGGTGCGCGGGAGTGGTAGAATGGGCGAGTGAAACGGCAGTAACGAACGTGTATGATTGTATTCTTCAGATATCCATTCTTTAATGCGGAACAGACGTCTTAGCTTGTGCTCTCGATTATATCCTACGAAAATCACGCAAACATCAAAATATTGACATCGTACAGAAAACCACTACCAATTGTACGTATCTTTGGCATTCTTCGATCCATCACGCCTCACATCATTGCCGCGTCATTTGCAAGTTGAAACATCGAGAATATCATTCCAACTTTACATCATTTCTTCGACACGATCCTGATCCCTATCTCCACCGTACAACCTGTACGTTCAAAACATCCTCGGGGGAACTCTCTTTCTGTACAGAAAATCTGATATATCGCATCACATTCTCTCCATTCACCGTTTTTTCCCGTCCGAGCGTCGCCTTACCATTGCCTCGCCTCGCCCATTCTTTACCTGGCGACAACAGCAACTACAACCGCGCCCAGTCTGCGCCTAATAGTCGCCAATCTCGCCATCGTCCCACCGTCGCATCCCGCTCGGCATTGTCTTGTCACCATATTCGCGTCTTGTGTCCTCCTTGTCCGTGTGCCTTGTCGTCGCCACCCCACATCGCGTGGTCATATCCCACGTCGCCTACATCCTGTACGGGCAGCTGGTGGACCTCACGCTGCCACATTATGGCCCACACCATCATCAATGCAGATGATCTTTCATCATCAGGTACTTCGGTACCCATTAGAATGGAAACGTGTCAAATACGACTGCTCGGCGGAAGTGCCTAGAATCATCATCCACTAGAATTGATCAACCAAAATGAAATCGCCGCACCATCCATTACTCCCAAGTGCACTTTTTGGGTGTGTACAGTGTTCTGTTACAGGACCTTGAAGCATCGACATCTGATCGTGGAACGGGAAAGCCGCTATCTTCTAGACGTTTCAAACCATTTCACGGTTTCAGCTTACCCTTTTTAACATCCCAGTTGCACGGGAGCCTTGGACTCTCCACTCTCACTGGCATACACATTTTTCATCCTCGAGCTAGCTCATGTCATCCGCGTTAGAGACAGCTGTGGCAGATATTGTGGAGAATAATTATGCGTCGCGTATGCACATTCACGCTAGCTCTTCGAAATCGAACCTCATCATCTTTCTAGTTGTGGTCCTCACTGCTGTCATATATGATTATAGTGAGTATCTTGTTAAAGATGCATGCGCACGTCTGACTCACCTCACTGCCATCAGTCCTTACGTTTTCTGACGAGGTTGGCACTCATTCATGTTGTATTTCTAGAGCTCACGAATCAATATCTTCAGATAGAATACATTTGGGTTAGTGTGTAGACACGATATCGGAAGATTACATCAACTGGACTCACTACAGAATAAACCCTGGACCCGGGTATCCACCTTGTTTATCTTTGTGAGCGGGCTGGAGCATATTTGGTAGCCGTTCGCTAATTGTCGTTATAGATTCGTTACTCTGGCCTTTTCACTGTTTCGTATGTCATTATTCAGTCTGATTCGTGATTGTGAGCTTATCATATTGGTTTATCAGGATTGATGCTCTCTGTATGTCCTAGATTCCAAACATCAGGTCACCTCGACTGACTTGGCTGACAACGGATGGGAGTTCTTTCATACCTGGTCCTGAAATTGTGAAATTTTTTTCTCTATTGCGAATGAATGCACTCCACTCAAACATATACACTAGGTGTGCGTATTCATTTTACCTGTTACAAATGGACCCAGAAGTCTGATACACACTGAGAAGTTGTAAGTTTCTCTGATCAATGTGAACTTATCAAGTCTCCTCTGCTCAGTGACAACTGTAAGGCGAAATACTTTATATTCTACCTAGATGGAGCTTTTCTATTTTTCTCTTTGCTGCAGATTGTATGTCTTTGAATTACTTTTTTAAAGAGACATGAATGGAACCTTGTCATTGCAGTAACAATGATTCTCCGAGTCTGGGCATTATATAGTCAATCGAGGATCATCATTGGCATCCTTCTCGCGATCTACGTCATGGAGGTTATCCCAACTCTAGTCTGGAATGTTATTTATTCGAGTCCGAAAAGTTACACAGGTATTTGCATTATAGCTTGTCCGATAGGATTATCTACCATCGCTCATACATAATCATATAGTTACCGTTGTTCAAGCGCTCGGTCTGTCATTTTGCCTGGAACCAGCACCGAACAATCTGAATATGACGAATTACGGATTCCAACTCTTCTTCGCCTTCATACTGTGCAGCTTGGTGATTGCCCAGTTCATTTGGCAGTCGTATCAGATGTACAGTTCGATGAAGACATGGCAACTCGGCCGTTATGTGAACCTTTTTGTCAGGGAAGGCGTTCTCTACTTTCTCGCGTACGTCCAACGACCCCTTCCATATCAACCCCGATCCCTGCTCATGCTTGAGTTATATTGCGAATTCTGTCATTTATAGCATGTTCCTCATGCAAGTCATAGGTGCCATCACAGTTGCCCCCGATTTGGAAATTTATGGGTGGTGGCAATTACCCATAGGAATCCTTACGTATGTGCCTGCATACACGCTCGCTCCGCGTTTCGTCCTGAGTGTGCGTGCATTGTATGCGCACGACCTTCGCGGTCGACGTGGGTCGCACATAGACTCATATTTTGGGTTCAGCTCGGCACTCGGGCGTGGCGTAACAGGTGGAAGTGCGATCGTGTTTGCAGAGGGACGAAACGGGCAGGAGCTAGATGAGGATATACAGATGGAGGAGAGGGAGATTCGAGAAGAAGTGCGTGGTGGAGACGTGGCGTGACGTCTCACCAAAATATGTTGATGTACTTGTACAGCTCGCGATGTTGGATATCGACCGTACTATTTATGGAACATGTGCTTGTGATCATGACCCATCTCGTCCCGAGGGTGCATACATCGTATGCGTGGAATATCCGCGTACGGTAGACGTGCGTCACATATAAATACAGATTTTGAGTTCACTTCCGTGTCCGAGAGTGATGCTGGGGTGCGATTAAACGAGCGCAAGAAATATCGGAACCAAGACTCCGTGGCACCTAACGGCGCGAGGAATGCTCATTGGACGCGTCGGGAGCTTCTATCCGTGCTGCGGAACAAGTTCGAATACGGAACACGTGGATGAACTTGGAGATGAGTTATTCATGTAGAGCCCGAGAGGAGCTGCAAGCCGACGGTGAGGATGATAGGATAGAAAGGGATGATGCAAATGATGCAGTATGGATGCTGCAATGTCTGAATACATGTGCACGGAGACGCAATGTACGTCGGGAAGACTTACGGATGCGACATAGCCAAATGACCTGCAACTTTGTGCAATAACACAGGAAGCCAATTGTGGGTGCCTGCGTAAAATACACAACCAATAGTCGCTATAATCACACCTTGCATTCTGGCATCATCCCGCTGCGTCCTCAGCACCCCGGAACTTTGTGGTGAAACCGTTGGAATTAGCAACCGCGTGCGCAGCCACGACATCGGGCCGACCGGACCACCGGCGCGCACATGGCGCACAACGTCCACATTCCTCCGTTGTATTGTTTTCGTCATACAAGCACATTGTTCCGACCGCGTATTTAATATTTCTCCTCGTCCTATGCCCGGACCTCTACAAGATCCTTTATCCCCTTATTTACACTAGTTAGTACGACACCTGCTCCTGCGCCTAATTCCAATCCTAGCCTCAATCTAATTCTACACCCCAATCCCAACCCAAATCCAAACCTGAGATCGGTACCCACTTCGACGACGCGAAGCACGTCCTGGTTCAACGATGACGAGGAACTCGATTCACACGGGCGTACTCGTTCCCGACGCGAAACCGAGCGCAGCACGCGAGCACGTACGGACCGTGTCGTCGTTTGACGATGATGATTGGAACTGGTGATTGATGGTGAGGTCTGGTAGGATGGTTCGGAGGTGCGCGGGAGGGAGTGGCCCTAGGATGGGGAAGTGAAACGACAGTAACGAACGTGTATGATTGTATTCTTCAGATATCCATTCTTTAATGTGGAACTCGCGACGTCTTAGCTTGCGCTCTTGGTTGTTCCCTACGAAAACCCCGAAAACGTCAAAATATTGACATTGTACAAAAAGCCACCACCAATTGCACGTATCGAGGATATCTTCGGCATTCTTCTTCCGTTCATCACGTCTCACATCATTGCCATGTCATCTGCAAGTCGAAGCATCGAGAATATCCTTTCATTCCTCCTTTACATCTTTTCTTCGTCACGATTCTGATCCCAATCTCCATCGTACAACTTGTACGTTCCAAACATCTTCCGAGGACCACTCTTTCTGCACAGCAAATCTGATATATCACGTCACATTCTCTCCATTCATCATTCTTTCCCGTCCTCGTGTTGCCTTACCATTGCCTCGCCTCGTCCATTACCTTACCTGGTGACAACGACAACTACAGTTGCGCCCAGTCGGCACTTTATAGTCGCCAATCTCGCCATCGTCCCGCCGTCGCATCCCGCTCGGCATTGTCTTGTCACTATATCGCGTCTTGCGTCCTCCTTGACCGTGTGCATTCTCGTCACCACCCCACATCGCGTGGTCATGTCTCACGTCGCACACATCCTGTACAGACAACTGGTGGACCTCACGCTGCCACTTTATGGTCCACGCCATCATCGATGCAGATGGTCTCTCATCATCACATACTTCAGTGCCCATTAGCATGGGAACGAGCCGAATATGACTGCTCGGCAGAAGTGCCTAAAATTGTCATCCACTGGAATTGATCAACGAAAATGAAATTGCCGCATCATCCATTACTTTCAAGACTTGTCCACGAGGTGCACTTTTTTGGGTGTGTACACTGTTCTATTACCGGACCTTGAAGCGTCGACATCTGATCGTGGAACGGGAATGCTGCCATCTTCCCAGACATTTCAAACTCTATCACGATTTCCGCATGCCTTTTTAACATCCCAGTTGTTCGGGAGCCTTGGACTCTCCATTTCCACAGGCATACACATTTTTCGTCCTCGAGCTAGCTAATGTCATCCACGTTAGAGACGGCTGTGGCCAGTATCGTGGAAAATAACTATACGAGTCGTATGCACATTCACGCTAGCTCTTCGAAATCGAACCTCATCATCTTTCTAGTTGCGATCCTCACTGCTGTCGGATATGATTATAGTGAGTATCTTGTCAAAGATGCATGCGCACGTCTGACTCACCTCACTGCCATCAGTCCTTACGTTTTCTGACGAGGTTGGCACTCATTCGTGTTGTATTTCTAGAGCTCACGAATCAATATCTTCAGATAGAATATATTTGGGTTAGTGTGTAGACACGATCTTGGAAGATTACATCAACTGAACTCACTACAGAATAAACCCTGGACCTGGGTATCCACCTTGTTTATCTTTGTGAGCGGGCTAGAGCATATTTGGTAGTCTTTTGCTAATTATCGTTACAGATTCGTTACTCTGGCCTTTTCACTGCCACGTCTGTCATTATTCAGTCTAATTCGTGATTGTGAGCTTATCATATTGGTTTATCAGGATTGATGCTCTCTGTATGTCCCAGATTCCAAACATCAGGTCACCTCGACTGACTTGGCTGACAACAGATGGGAGTTCTTTCTTACCCGGTCCTGAAAATGTGATTTTTTTTTCTCTATCGCGAATGAATGCACTTCACTCAAATATATACACCAGGTGTACGTGTTCATTTTACTTGTTATCAATGGACCCAGAAGTCTGATCCACACTGAGAAGTTGTAAGTTTCTCTGATCGATGTGTAATTACCAAGTCTCCTCTGCTCAGTGACAACTGTAAGGCGAAATACTTTATATTCTACCTAGATGGAGCTTTTCTATTTTTCTCTTTGCTGCAGATTGTATGTCTTTGAATTTCTTTTTTAAAGAGACATGAATGGAATGTTGACATTGCAGTAACAATGATTCTCCGAGTCTGGGCATTATATAGTCAATCGAGGATCATCATTGGCATCCTTCTCACGATCTATGTCATGGAGGTTATCCCAACTCTAGTCGGGATTGTTATTTATTCGAGTCCGAAAAATTACCTAGGTACTTGCATTCTAGCTTGTCTGATAGGATTATCTACCATCACTCATACATAATCATATAGTGACCGTTGGTCAAGTACTCGGTCTGTCATTTTGCTTGGGGCAAGCACCGAACAATCTGAATATGGTGACTTACGGATTCCAACTCCTCTTCGCCTTCATACTGTGCAGCTTGGTGATTGCCCAGTTCATTTGGCAGTCGTATCAGATGTACAGATCGATGAAGACATGGCAACTCGGCCGTTATGTGAACCTTTTTGTCAGGGAAGGCGTTCTCTACTTTCTCGC
>JBBPMM010000951.1:0-10939 GCA_038090335.1 Solioccasus polychromus
TCTCTATTGGGAGAGGACCGTCCTTGTAGTAATCATCTTAGGATTACCTCGACAATGCATTAGTATATACCATCGGGTATATCTTAGCAGCTACTAAGCTGAGTTACTAGCCCCAGCGTAACAAAAGAACTAGCTCTCTTCACCGTTCCCTTCTACAGCGGATGGAACCCCTCTATCCACCATTACTCCTCCCCCTCGCACTCCCGCTTACCCTTCGCCCTACCAGAAGAAGAAGAAGACCCATAACCCTTACTCTATCCCATTCTCCGCCACCTCTTCTTCCATTCCCCTCGAACGAACCACGTCGCTTCCGAACCCTCCCCACGAAGAGATACCCATTGATGTTGAGCAAGACCCACAACAGGAAGTTGACTGGGAGAAAGAGCTCAACGACGAACAAGACGCTAGACTTGCCCAGGATTTGTCCGCAGAAGGACACGACGACGAAACAGTAAGGAGAAGAGTAGAAGCTTCTCGAGAACAGAGACGTGCTTACGTAGAAGAAGAAGAAGCTCGGAGAGTCGCTGCCTACCAGAGCCGACGAAGAGAAGAGATGACCAAGACCACGGAACTCAAGGCCGGACTCCCAGACGATTTCTCCGGAGAATCCAAGGATGCAGTACGCTGGATGCTTGCTATGAAGGCATACTTTAAGATGAATAGCGACCTTTACGACAATAAGGCAATGATGCTCACTACGCTTAATAAGATGAGCAAAGGGCGAGGAAAGGTTTTCTCCGAAGGATGGTTCTATCACCTAGAAAGTCCCAATATCCCTGACGATCACCGAACCTTTGCCGTCATGGCTACGGATTTTGCCAAGATGTTCTTCCCTTATGACACTGCCAGCAAGGCTCGTCGGACCATTCGAAACCTTTCCCAGAATACGAAGGATAAGGACGGCTTTGCCAAATATGTTGCCGACTTTTCCCTCGCTGCTGCCCAGACGGGACTTTCTGACGAAGAAGCCCTTATCGAGTACTTTGGAAGAGGTCTAGATGAAAAGATCACTACCAATATCCTCTCTATGGCCGCAGTCCCCACTACCCTTCAGGAATGGATGACCCAGGCCAGTAAGTTCAATGCGCAACAGGAGCGTATCAAGGATATGCAAAAAGGTCTAGGGTGGAGGAATTTCTCTAACGATAGGAAGGATCCCAACGCCATGGAAGTCGATGCTATTCGACTTTCCCCAGTCAAGAAGGCTCGACATATCCGAGAAGGACGGTGCTTCATCTGTCACAAGAAAGGTTGTACCACTCATAACCATCCTCGTGATGAGAAGAAATTGGAAGGGTCGACTCCTCCGCGATCCAATAATCCTTTCAGAAACCAGACTAGAGCGGCGACTGTAATCGCTCCAGATCCTCCTAAGGCACCAGAACCTCCCCCATCTTCCAAACTCGACGAATACCTAAAGGTCCTCAAAGGAAGAAAGGTCGATCAGAAGGAACTCGTACGAGTCCTCCAGGAATGCTTTGAGGAGGATGAGACAAAGGTCTCGAGGATGTCCACCCATGAGAAAATTCAGGGTTTTTAGAACGGAGGAAAGCTTCAGCGTCTTCCCCTCCCGCACATTCCGCTCCTATCATCTGTACTAGTAAGAAAGAGAAATCTATTCGTATCCCTATCTCTCTTTCCCATGGAACGAAAACCGCTGACATTAATGCTCTCATCGACTCAGGGGCAACTGAAAACTTTATCGATCCCATCACCATCGCTAAGTTTCAGTTTCCAACTCGACGACTTCCTTCTCCTATCAAAGCGTCTAACGCCGATGGATCCGCCAATAAAGGGGGGTTCATCCGGAAAGAAGCCTTTTTAGCCATTAACATGGCAGGACGAGAGGAAGTAATCCGCTTCCTCGTACTGAACTGCGGTGGAGATCGAGTAATTTTGGGAATCCCCTGGTTCACCAAAGTGAATCCATCTATCGATTGGACTAATCGAGTCGTCACGATCCCCACCTTGTCCGAAAACCATAATGCTGAAGGAGAAGCCCTGGAACAACGATATCTGGTAGAATCGTTGAAGAAAACCACCATCACCACAGAAGTAGCTATTGCCGCTCCCAAAAAGGAGAAAGTCCTACCCCCAGAATATCAAGAATATATTTCTGTGTTCAAAGAAAAGACCCACGATCTCCTTCCCCCTTCTCGACCCTTTGATCACGGAATCGATCTTGATGAATCGTTCGTACCAAAGATCGCTAAAGTCTATCCTCTCAACCCCAAAGAAATGGAGACTTGCAAAGAGTTTGTCGATGAACACCTTCGAACGGGTTGGATAGTACCATCGAAATCCCCTCAGGCATCCCCATTCTTCTTCGTACCCAAGAAGGATGGTTCTCTACGACCATGTCAGGATTATAGATATCTCAACTCCCACACAGTCAAGAACGCTTACCCCCTTCCGCTTATCTCTGATCTCCTGGATAAGCTGAAGGACTCGACCATCTTCACCAAGTTCGATGTCCGATGGGGGTATAATAATGTCCTCATTAAACCTGAGGACCGATGGAAAGCCACCTTTATCACACCGTTCGGACTTTTCGAACCAACGGTGATGTTCTTTGGACTATGCAATTCCCCCGCTACCTTCCAAGCTTTTATGAATGATGGCTTCCGAGATCTTATATCCGAAGGATGGGTAGTCATCTACATGGACGACATTCTTATCCACTCCTCTGATCCTATTCAACATACTAAGAGGACGAAACGCGTACTTCAACGCCTACGAGATCTTCATCTCTCCCTAAAGATTTCTAAGTGCTCTTTCGATGTCGCGGAGGTGGAATACCTAGGGATGATAGTCGGTCATCATCAAGCATCCATGGATCCAACTAAGCTGAATGCCATCAAAGAGTGGCAACCTCCCACCTCTGTCAAGGCCGTCAGATCGTTCCTGGGATTCTGTAACTTTTACCGAAAGTTCATCGCGAACTTCTCTACTATTGCTCAACCCCTTATCGATCTGACCAAGAAATCAGTGGCTTGGGAGTGGTCTGCGTCTCATGAGACAGCCTTCCGTACTCTTCAGCAAATCTTCATGTTGGCACCTGCCCTTCGACTTCCAGATACCACTGCTCCCTTCTTCCTTATGACTGATGCTTCCCTTGTCACTACTGGAGGTATCCTCATGCAAAAGGACGCCAATGGTGACCTTCATCCTTGTGCTTACCTTTCGAAAACCCTCTCCCCCGCCGAACGAAATTACGATATCTATGATAGAGAGCTACTTGCTGTCATTCATGCCCTCTACGAGTGGCGACATTATCTACAAGGAACCTCTTTACCTGTCACCATCCTCACCAACCATAAGAATCTATCGTACTTTCGCGAACCTAGAAAACTTTCCCGTCGCCAAGCTCGTTGGCTCCTCTTCCTCCAGGACTTTGACCTCCACTTTGTCCATCAACCAGGAACCCAAATGGGCCCTGCGGATGCGTTATCCTGCCGGGATCATGTTGACACTGCCAACGATAATCAAGCCGTCACCCTTCTTCCTGATAATGTCTTCATTAATGCCATCGATCTTGCTCTTTCTGACAAGATCATTCAATCATCCTCTACTGATCCCCTTGTCCTTGATGCCATCTCAAAGTCAATGGAGGGTTCCCCATTATTTCCCCGCTCTTTTCCCCAAGACTGGTCTTTCACGGATGGAAAACTCTATTTCCGCCATCGTCTCTATGTTCCCGAGTCCCTCCGTCACAACATCGTCCATTCCGTCCACTCCTCTTTCGCTGGCGGACATGGCAGTATTTTCCGTACTCTTGCACTCGTCGCTCGCGACTTTTGGTGGCCAGGCCTCTCTACTTTCGTACGCCGCTTTGTCTCTGGTTGTGCTGTCTGCCAGCAGAATAAGGTTAATACCCACCCCACTGTTCCCCCACTTTCTCCTATCCCCTCTGCTGCCACTCGCCCCTTTGAGCAGATCTCCGTCGACCTGATCACGGACCTCCCTCCCACTCGAGGGTTTGACTCTATTTTGGTCGTGGTCGACCATGGCCTTACGAAGGGGGTAATTTTCATCCCTTGTTCAAAAAACATTGACGCCGAAGGCGTAGCTCAGCTCTTTTTGGAGAAAGTGTTCCCCAGATTCGGACTTCACGACTCTGTAATCTCCGACAGAGGACCGCAATTTGCTTCGGCCTTCGCACGAGAGTTATCCCGCCTTCTAGACTACGATCTTCGCCTCTCCACTGCTTATCATCCTCAGACTGATGGGGAGACTGAACGAACAAACCAATCCCTAGAAACTTATCTAAGGATATTCTCCGAAGGTCGCCTGGACAAATGGGTAGATCTGTTACCCCTCGCTGAATTCTCTCATAATTCCAATGTCCACGCCTCTACCCAAAAGACCCCTTTCTCTCTGATGTTCGGATATGAACCCAGGGGATACCCTCCTCTCGGAAAGACGTTTATCCCAGCCCTGGAAAAACGTCTTACCCTCCTGGAAGAAGCACGGAAAGAAGCTCTTGCGGCTCATGAGAATTCCACTTGGATCATGAAGGAACGAACCTTTTCTAGGTTTAAACCATGGAAGGTCGGAGATAAGGTATGGCTGGAAGCACGGAACCTCCGTTTCCGCCATACGTCCAAGAAACTCCTACCCCGACGGGAAGGACCCTTTGAAGTTTCCAAAGTCGTCTCTCCCCTTGCTTACGAACTCCGTCTTCCCCCATCCTGGAAAATCCACAACGTCTTTCATGCATCTCTCTTATCATCCTATCGGGAAACGCCAGAACACGGACCCAATTTCTTAAAACCGCCATCGGAGGAGATAGAAGGAGAAGAAGAATGGGAAGTCGAAGATATTTTGAACCACCGTGGAACACGAGGACGGCGACAATATCTTGTGAAGTGGAAAGGGTATTCCTCCGCAGAGAATACTTGGGAACCGGAGTCTAATCTAGGAAATGCCTCCGAGGTACTGAAGGAGTATAAAACTCGATGACATCTTTGAAACTCCGTTAACCTGTCTTTACACCTCCATTCATCCGTCACATTTGCCCGTTATTATGTCGTCCCTTGCCATCTACGCCGAACGTCTCCCAGTCTCCTACCGACGAATCCTCTTTGCCACTGTCCTCGCTGACCCTCGTCCCCTCTTCTGCGTGGAACACAACCCTCTCTGGCCTCAGGCATCCTCGTTGCAGATGATGGTGCGCCTATACCACCAAATTTACACCACTGACCTCTTGTTCCAACGATCTCGCACTGGTCCCAATTCTACATTCACTCGGGCCATAGACCACTCTACTCAGCAGACGTTAGATCATCTCCTAGATCTAATGCACCAAGAAGGTTTTTGGTTTTTCGTAGACCGCATCCCTGTCTCCACCGTTCCCATCCTTCAATCCCTTATCAATGGACTCACCCCTCTCGAGGAAACTCGATACCAGGGATATCCTCTCACTGTTACCACTGGGATAGAACCCCGGTTCTTACTCTCGTCACCCTCCTCTCCCAGTCCCCTGTCCACTCCGCCTTCTCCTGCTCCTACTCAACGACCTCGCCGTCGTCCTCGTCGCCGACCTACCCCCTATTCTGTTCCTTCCCAACCCTGTCTTTTGTCTTATGACGACACCCCGGCATTACCTATACCAGAACCCGCCGGACCCACCTGGACCCCCCAGCCAGAGTGGGAAAGCCCCGTTCACACCTATGATAACAATACCCACCTTCCTATTCCTCCCTCGACTCCCCCTTGCTCCCTTTCCCCTGGTACCCCGACTCATCCTATTGATGTCGATTCCCTGCCTGATACCCCTGTTCGCTCTGGACAGTGTTTCAAATGCCAGAAATGGGGTCATTGGTACCAGGAATGCCATGAGTATCGCTGCCCGAAGTGTTTTCTATGGGCCCTAGGACATATACAGAGTCATTGTCGAGGCCTCCCTTGCGACAGTTGTGGAATTAGAGGGCATAAGGTGACTCATTGCCCCAATGTTTCCACTAACCCTCCAGAACTTTCTTGGGTTATTGAAGAGAACTCCTCTTCTGGCGGTGAGAATAATTCAGCTCAGTGAGCTGATATCTATGAAGGGGGTAATGTTACGGTTGTGACCCCTATTTCCTTTCTTCCTATTTCTCCCGTGTTCCTCCTACTTTCCCCGTCGTGTTGTTCCTATTTTTCCCGTCTTCCGTTTCCTTCCGTTTTACCTTGTAGTACCGGAGCTAAGGGTTACCATTCATAGTTAAGAATCCTCCGGAACATTCTAGATAGTTTCCTTTTTCTTCTTGGTCTGTGCGCATCTTTTCCCCTTATAAATAGCTAGATTTCCTATGTTCGTACTTTAGCTAGTTCTACGCAATCTAAGCCTAGTAACCAGCAAGCCGCTCAGGACGAGCGAGACCATCAGCACCATTCCGGTACTCTCTGCCACTGCGCTAAGAACCTCTCTCATTCATCAAGGAGAGAGATACCAACTGATCCTTTTTATCGCCACTGTGCAGGATCTCCCGTATGGACGCGTCGACGCTCTCTATTGGGAGAGGACCGTCCTTGTAGTAATCATCTTAGGATTACCTCGACAATGCATTAGTATATACCATCGGGTATATCTTAGCAGCTACTAAGCTGAGTTACTAGCCCCAGCGTAACAGTTTTACTCGGACCCCTATCTTCCCCTATCTTTTCCTATTCTTCCCATCTTCTTTTCTACTTTTCCCAGTTTATGTTCCTATTCCTCCTGTTTCCGATTCCTTCCGTTTTGCCTTGTAGCACCGGAGCTAAGGGTTACCCATTACAGTATACATTCTCTGGAACATTCTAGATAGTTTCCTTTTCTTTCCCTGGTCTGTGCACATCTCTTCTTCCTATAAATAGGGAGACTTCCTACCCATGTACCTTAGCTAGTTCTATGCAATCCAAGCCTAGTAACCAGCAAGCCACTCAGGATGAGCAAGACCTTCGCCACCATACCAGTACTCTCAGCCACTATGCTAAGGAGTTTCCTCACTCACCGAGGAGTGAGACACCAATTGATCATCTTCATAGCAACTGTCCAGGACTTGCCCTATGGACGCATCGACACCCTCTATTGGGAGACGACCATCCTCATCATAATCATCCTAGGATTACCCAGGCGACGTATCAGCATATGCCATCGCATATATTTCATCAGTTACTAGCTGAGTTACTAGCCTCAGCATAACACTCTCCACCCCTGATTCTTCCCGTTTTACCTCGTAGCACCGGAGCTAGGAGTTACCTGTTATAGTTTACATCCTCTGGAACATTCTAGATAGTTTCCTTTTTCCTCTTGGTCTGTGCACTATCCTTCTACCTATAAATAGGTAGACTTCCTACTCATGTACCTTAGCTAGTTCTATGCAATCCAAGCCTAGTAACCAGCAAGCTGCTCAGGACAAGCGAGACCGTCACCATTCCAGTACTCTCAGCTACTATGCTAAGGAGTTCTCTCACTCATCGAGGAGTGACTTATCAGCTGATCATCTTCCTTGTAACCATTCAGGTGGACATCTCTTGCGGATGCATTGATACCCTCTATTGGGGGATGACCATTCTCATCGTAATCATCTTGGGATTACCACGTAGACGAATAAGCATATATCACCACATATATTTCATTGGTTACTAGCTGAGTTACTAGCCTCAGCATAACAGATCTTGACCCGAGAGCTTGTTGCATGGACAGCATTAGCTGAGACTGAGATGTGCTTTGAAGTCGATAAGTCCTTGAACTGTTTCTGGACTTCTGGTGTGACAGAAAGGAGTTCTTTAAATGGGACTGGTATCATTGTTTCGAGTACTCAGTCTATGATTTTCTTCGGGGCTGCATCATCCTCCAATGGGAAGGAGTAATGAAACTGTCCAGATGGGGCTGGCACAGAGGGATATACGGTGTTGGTACAAGGTTTAGGAGCAGTCGATGACGATGGTGGAATGGATGGTGCTGGCTTTGGAGGGGATGGAATGATGGGTGGAGCAACAGGGGTGACCAGTCTAGCTGGTGCTGATGGCTTAGACCAAGCTGCAGCAATCTCTGGAGTTTCAATATCTTCTTCAACAGTAGGAGACTGAGAGGCTGGGCATGCAGGACGGTGAGATGGGAGTTCTACACCATCGAAGCAGACACGTTTGCCCTTGTCTTTGCTTCGGTCTGCCTGGAAACTGTTATGAGATGGACCCCTATTCATTACTTAAGCATCCTCTTTCTCCTCACAGCACTGGAGCTGTGTATTCTCCCTTTAAGTACTATACTCCGGAACTTTCTAGAAGCATTCCTTTTCCATACATGGTCTGTGCACCCATCTGAGACCTATAAATACCTAGTCTTTATCCCATGTACCTTAGCTAGTTCTACGCATCCTAAAGCTTAGTAACCAGCAAGCCACCTTTGGGTAAGACCTCTTAGGCAAGCTGCCTCTCAACGCTTTCCTCTTCATCGCCGTTGTCGCCCAACAAGACTTAGCTATCCGATACGCCTTTGTCCAGGAAGGAACCTTCTTACTTGTTGTCATCGTTATTGGGATCTGGCCCAATCGTCACCATCGACTCTATCACCGAGTCTATTATATTCATTACTAACTAGGTTGCTAAGCCCTAGCGTAACAAAAGAACTAGCTGTTATCACCGACCCCTCTATCCAGAAGGGTCAACCCCCACCACCACCATAGTACCCCCTCGAAGGCCAGCGTATCCTTCAACCTATAGAAGAAAGAAGAAGAAGACCCATCCCACCCCCTATTCTGAAATCTTTCCTTCCCTGTTCTCAGAAGGACCTTCGTGCAACGCTGCTAATCCAGATTATACCCCCACTCCTGACCTAACCAATTCCTCAGAATCTGATACCGAAACAGAGGTGGATACCTTACACCAATTCA
The DNA here is from genome assembly GCA_038090335.1 of Solioccasus polychromus. Classification (NCBI taxonomy): domain Eukaryota; kingdom Fungi; phylum Basidiomycota; class Agaricomycetes; order Boletales; family Boletaceae; genus Solioccasus; species Solioccasus polychromus. The sequence continues at coordinate 8,859 of JBBPMM010000951.1, forward strand.
ACCAAGAGACAATCGACCGTCTCTTAAGGGAAGAAGAAGAAAGGAAACGAAAAGAACTGGAATGAGAGGAATTCCGTCGGCAAGTAGCCGAGGAAAGCAGACAAATCAGGGAGGAAGAAGAAGAACAAGACCGAGAAAGAGCTCAGCAAGCCGAATGAAGAAGGATGTTCAGATCCGAACTAAAAGCCGGTCTCCCCGACGATTTCTCAGGGGATTCCGAGGATGCCGTCTGATGGATGATGGCAATGAAAGCGTACTTCTCAATGAACACTGACCTATGTATACGACGAAAAGTCTATGCTCCTCACTGCACTAAACAAGATGAGTAAAGGAAGGGGGAGAACATTCTTGGAAGGGTGGTTCTATAAGCTAGAAGACCCAGAAATCCTCACTGCCAATAAAACCTTCACCAAGATGGCAGAAGACTTCTCAAAGACCTTCTTCCCTTTCGACATCGCCAACAGAGCCCGACAATCCCTCCAAAACCTTACTCAAAATACCAGAGATAAGGACAGGTTCGCCAAATATGTAGTGGACTTTTCCCTTGCCGCTTCACAAGCTTGAGTTGTCGACAAAGACTCCCTCATCGATAACTTTAGACGAGGGCTTGACGAAAAACTCGTAACCAACATCCTCTCCATGGCCAACATCCCAACCATCTTAAAAGGATGGATAGAACAAGCCAGTAAGTTCCACACCCAACAAGAAAGGATAAAGGACATGAGGAAGGGACTTGGATGGCGAAACCTGAGCAGCTTTAGAAGGGACCCAAACGCCATGGAAGTGGATGCAGTACGCCTTTCCCCAGTAGAAAAAGCAAGACACATCAAAGAAGGACAATGCTTCATTTGCCATCGAAAAGGATGTGTCGCCCAGAACCACCCAAAAGAATCCAAGGAACCGTCGGGAAGTTCCCCTCCTCGCCCACCTCGCAACCTGGCTTGAGCAGCCATTGTCGCAATGAAAACCGAGACCAAGGAACCAATGGACCTGGATAAGTACCTAAAAGTCCTTGAAGGAAAGAAAGTAGATCCAAAAGAGATGATCCAGGTCCTAGAAACGTGTTTCAAGGAAGAGGAGCCTGAGGAGACGGTAGCTCAGATAACTACTCATCAAGACTTGGATTTTTGAAACGGAGGAAAGTGTCAGCGTCTTCTCCTCCAGAATGATTAGCCCCAGTGATTTGTACTAGTAGGAAGGAAAAGTCAATTCGAATCCCTATTTCCTTGTCACATGGGACAAAAACCGCTGAAGTAAAAGCTTTGCTGGATTCAGGGGCTATGGAAAATTTCGTCGACCCTACCATTGTCACAAAATATCAATTTCCCTGTTCCTGCCTAAAGACCCCAATAAAAGCATCTAATGTAGACGGGACAATAAACCAAGGAGGAATTATCAGAAAAGAAGTCAAACTCGTTTTACGAATAGGAACTCGAGAAGAAGTAATTCGCTTTCTTATCCTCCATTGTGGAGAGGACCGAGCTATCCTTGGTCTTCCATGGTTTACAAGAGTAAATCCCATCATCAACTGGACCACTAGAAAGATTTCTATCCTGGATCTCCCTACTCCCAATTTACCAGATGACCAATGATATCTTGTAGCTTCTCTCCGAAAAACAACCATTGCCACGGAAACTGCAGCAGCCACCCCTCGAAAAGAACATACAGTGACTCCAAAAAGCGTTGCAATGTTTAACCCTGATGCAGTGTGCGAAGCACACTGCAAACACACTTAAAAATATCATCTAGCTTTGGTGGTATAAAAGATAGTATATATTCTTGGCTACAACTTTGCTCCCAGGATCATGTGATTTGGTTCAAGGGTTGTGAAGTTATAAACAGTTTAATTCAGCCATACCATTGCAACACTTTTTTCACTTTTGATTTATCATATTGTTATTATATGAAACCATGTGATATTTGCCATTGTTTGGTCATATAAACAAAGATACATATATAAAAATGTCATCTGAGTTTGAAAATATGTACATCCTTCTTTGCTTCATATCACCATCATCATGTGATCTCTCTCATTGACTCAAAAGAACACTATTCTATCCATGCTTGATGCTGGACACTCT
>JBBPMM010000952.1:0-10931 GCA_038090335.1 Solioccasus polychromus
AACATTCTAGATAGTTTCCTTTTCCTTCCTGGTCCGTGCGTATTTCTTCTACCTATAAATAGGTAGACATCTCTTCCCTATACCTTAGCTAGTTCTACACAATCCAAGTCTAGTAACCAGCAAGCTGCTCAAGATGAGCGAGACCATTGCCATCATTCCCATACTCTCAGCTACTACACTAAGGAGTTTCATCACTCATCAAGGAGTGACTTACCAGCTGATCATTTTCCTTGCAACAGTGCAGGATCTCCCCTACGGACGAGTCAATACCCTCTATTGGAAGACAACCGTTCTTGTTGTAATCATCTTAGGATTACCTTGTTGATGTATCAGCATCTACCATCGTGTCTACCTCATCAGTTACTAGCTGAGTTACTAGCCCCAGCGTAACAGTTCCTCCCCTCTCTCCTATCCCCTCTGTCGCCTCCCGCCCCTTTGAGCAGATCTCAGTGGATCTTATCACTGACCTACCCCCTGTCCATGGTTTTGACTCTATTTTGGTCATGGTCGACCATGGCCTTATGAAGGGGGTAATTTTCACCCCTTGCTCAAAAAGCATTGATGCCAAGGGTGTAGCTCAATTGTTCTTGGAAAAAGTATTCCCTCATTTCGGTCTGCATTCTTTGGTTATTTTGGATCGAGGCCCTCAATTCGCCTCGGCCTTCGCTCAGGAACTTTCCTGACTTCTTGGCTATGATCTTTGCCTCTCGACCGCCTACCATCCGCAGACAGACAGAGAAACCAAACGAACAAATCAATCACTAGAAACATACCTACGAATATTCTCCGAAGGTCACCCCGATATGTGGGTGAATCTACTACCACTAGCCAAATTCTCCCATAACTCCAACATCCATTCTTCCACACAAAAAACCCCATTTTCCCTTATGTGTGGATATGAACCCTGGGGATACCCCCCTCTTGGAAAGATGTTCATCCCAGCCCTGGAAAGATGCCTTACCCTCCTCGAAGAAGCACAGAAGGAAGCCCTTGCGGCTCATGAGAATTCTGCCCGGATCATGAAAGAGCAGACCTTTTCCAAATTTAAACCCTGGAAGGTCGGAGATAAGGTATGGCTAGAAGCTCGAAACCTCCGATTCCGTCATACCTCCAAGAAACTCCTTCCTAGACGTGAAGGGCCATTCGAGATCTCCAAGGTCATATCCTCCCTTGCCTATGAACTCCATTTACCCCCATCCTGGAAAATCCATAACATCTTTCATGCTTCCCTTTTATCGCCTTATCAGGAAACTCCAGAACATGGACCCAATTTCTTAAAGCCTCCACCAGAAGAGATAGAAGGAGAAGAAGAATGGGAAGTCGAAGACATTTTGAACCACCGCGGGACACAAGGACGGCACCAATATCTTGTAAAATGGAAAGGATACTCCTCTGCCGAAAACACTTGGGAGCCCGAATCAAATTTAGGAAATGCCTCTGAGGTGCTCAAAGAGTATAAAACTCAACAGCGTCTTTAGAACTCTGTCACCCCTCTTTACACCTCCATTCATCCATCACCTTTACTTCGCATTATGTCGTCCTCCCCCATCTATGCTGAACAACTCCCTGTTTCGTACCATTGCATTCTTTTTGCCACCATCCTCACCGACCCCCATCCTCTCTTCTGCATAGAGCATGATCCCCTCTGGCCTCAGGCATCCTCGTTACAAACGATGGTATGCCTTTATCATCAAATCTACACTACTGATCTACTCTTCCAATGGTCCTGTTCCAGCCCAAACTCTGCATTTACTCATGCTATCAATCATTCCACCCAGCAAATGCTGGACCATCTCTTGGATCTCATGTACCAGGAAGGGTTTTGGTTTTTCGTAAACTGTATCCCTCCCTCCACTATTCCCATCCTACAATCCCTTCTGGACTGGCTGACTCCCACTGAGGAAGACTGCTATCGAGGATTTCCCCTAACCATTACTAACAGAATAGATCCCCAATTCCTTCTGTCATCACCCTCTTCTCCAAGTCCTTCAATGTCTTCTCCCTCCCCCGCTCCTACTCACTGGCCTTGCCGTCGTCCCTGACGACAATCCACTCCTTATGTTGTACTGTCACAACCTTGCCTCTCGTCCTACAACGATACCCCTGCTCTCCCCATCCCAGAACCCTCTCGACCTACTTGGACCCCTCAACCTGAGTGGTCGACTCCAACCACCCACTATGACAATGATACCCACCTCCCCATTCCTCCCCCATCTCCCCCTCATTCCCCTTCTCCAGGGACTTCCACCCATCCTATCGACATTGACACCCTTCCCGACACCCCTGTTCAGTCGGGTCAATGCTTCAAATGTCAGCAGTGGGGTCATTGGTATCAGGAGTGCCCTCAGTATCATTGTCCAAAGTGTTACTTATGGGCTCCAGGACACTTGCAAAGTCAGTGCTGAGGCCTTCCATGCGAAGGATGTGGAGTTAGAGGGCATAAAATCACTTATTGCCCAATATTTCTACTAACCCTTCCGTCACCACTTGGATTGTTGAAGACAATTCTTCTTCAGGTGGAGAAAATAATTCAGCTCAGTGAGCTGGAAAAGACTATGAAGGGGGTAATGTTATGGTTTCAGTGAAACCCCCATCTTTTTCCTGTTCTTTCCGATTGTCTCCTATTCTCTCCGATTCCTTGTTCCTATAGTTTCCGTTTTCTGAATTCTTCTGTTTTGCCTTGATGTACCGGAGCCCAAGGTTACCACTTATAGTTAGGAATCCTCCGGAACATTCTAGATAGTTTCCATTTCTTTCCTGGTCTGTGCGCAATCTCCTCACCTATAAGTAGTCGAATCCCTCGTTCTTGTACCTTAGCTAGTTCTACGCAATCCAAGCCTAGTAACCAGCAAGCCGCTCAGGACGAGCGAGACCATCGTCATTATTCCGGTACTCTCAGCTACTACGCTAAGGAGTTTCATCACTCATCAAGGAGTGACCTACCAGCTGATCATCTTTATTGCAACGGTGCAGGACCTTCCCTACGGGCGGGTCGATACCCTCTATTGGGAGACGACTGTTCTCGTTGTAATCATCCTCAGATTACCTCGTCAGTGTATCAGCATCTACCATCGCATATACCTCATCAGTTATTAGCTGAGTTACTAGCCTCAGTGTAACACTGTCTGGACTAATCACTTGGAGAGCTCGCCAGCTCCAAAAGCATCAAGATGACTTAGACACAATTGGCGAATGAGTCTGAAAGGCTCAATTCAAATCTGTTGTTACGCTGAGGCTAGTAACTCAGCTAGTAACCGATGTAGTAGAACCAATGGTAAAGGTGATGCCTAGGGTGTGGCCAAATACTGATGATGATGATGATGATGAGGAATGCCCCTTGCTGGACGAAGTCTACTCTGATCTGGAGATCGCACTGGACAATAGTCACAATGAGGAAGTAGACTTGATATGCAGCCCTCCTAGTGACGAGGACTGTAAGGTAGCAGGCAGTCTGTGTTACTGGAATGATGAAAAGAGATCTTGCTCCTTAAAGTGGCATGCTGGTTACTAGGCTTGGATTGCATAGAACTAGCTACTGACTATGGTACAAAGATAAGGTATTTATAGTATAGGAGGTTGTGCACAGACCAGGAGAGAAAAGGGAAACTATCTAGAATGTTCTGGAGAATATGGACAAGTTAGGTAATGATACAGCCCCAGTTCTGTAAGGTAAAACAGGAGGGTTCGGGATTGTAGAATGAAATGGAATGTGGTGGAAAGGTATGGAGGAAGACAGAAGCAATACGGAAGATGATGGGTAAATATCAACAAAGGTTGAAGAATATCAGAGACGAGGAAAATTGTAACATTACCCCCTTCTTATCCTTCAGCTCACTGAGCTGAAAGTAGTTCCTTGGGGCTGTTGTTCTCTCCACCAGAAGAAGAACTCTCTTCCACTACCCATGTGGGTTCTATTGGATTGTTAGAGATATTAGAACAGTGGGTAGCTCTATGCCCAAGTCCTCCACAACTCTTGCAAGGGAGTCTGTGACAGGAGTCTTTTCTATGACCTGGGGCCCATAAGAAACACTTTGGGCAATGATACTTCCAGCATTCTAGGTACCAATGTCCCCATTCTTGGCATTTAAAGCATTGACCTCATCGAACAGGGGTGTTGGGGAGGTGGTTGATGTCAATGGGATGATCTGGGGTACTGAAGGACAATGCAATGCTTCCATCTGAAGAGGTGAAGCAGAGGTCATTCAAGGCTTGATGGAGCATTTCCATATTGGGGGAAGGAGGTTGGAAAGGTGCAGGGGAGTATGAGTCAGGGAGGTTTGGAGTCTGGGCCCAGGCAGACTGAGGGGTTCAAGTAGGATAGGCTGGTGCAGGGACTGGAAGAGCAGGGGAGTCATCATAAGATGAGAGTCAAGGAGTGGAGGTAGGGCAGAGCAAGTAGGGTGTTGGTCGGCATCGCAGGGCTCTGCGTCAGGGTCTAGCCGGCAGGGGGTTAGTGGCTGCAGAGTACTGAGGTGGAGGAGAGGAAGGGGTGGTAAGCAAAGATAGTAAGAATTGGGGTAGGATATGATCCGTAGTGATAAGGGGATGTCCTTGATAGTGATCCCCCTTGGAGGGGGTAAGGCTGTCTATGAGGGATTGAAGGATGGGGACGAGAGAGGGAGGAATTCAGTTGATGAAGAACCAGAATCCTTTGTTATACATTATGTCAAGGAGGTGATCCAGCATCTGCTGGACTGAGTGGTCAATGGCCTGTCTGGAGATGGAATTTGCTCCTGCATGGAAGTGTTGGTAAAGGAGGTTGGTGGTATAGATTTGGTGGTATAAGCATACCATCACCTGTAGGGAGGTGGCTTGGTCCCAGAGGGGGTCATGCTCAACAGCAAAAAGGGGGTGGGGGTTGGTGAGGACAGTTCCAAAGAGAATGCGACAGTAGGAGATGGGGAGGCGTTCAGAGTAGATGGCTAGGGAGGACATGGTTGTTGTTGTGAGAGATAATGAGTGGTTGGTTGGAGTTTAAAGGTGTCATCAAGTTTTATACTCCTCAAGCACTTCGGTAGCATTTCCAAGGTTGGACTCAGGTTCCCAGGTGTTTTCGGCAGAGGAGTACCCTTTCCATTTTACAAGATATTGTCCCTGTCCTCGTGTTCCATGGTGATTAAGGATATCTTTGACTTCCCATTCTTCTTTGCCTTCTATCTCTTCCAATGGGGGTTTTAAAAAGTTGGGGCCATGTTTGGGTGTTTCCCAATAGGAGGATAGGAGGGAAGTGTGGAAGACATTGTGAATTTTCCAGGATGGGGGTAGTTGGAGCTCATAGGCAAGAGGGGACACCACCTTTGAGATTTCAAAGGGGCCTTCTCGATGGGGAAGGAGTTTCTTAGAGGTGTGTCAGAAGCGGAGATTTTGTGCTTCCAGCCAGACCTTATCCCTGACTTTCCATGGTTTAAATTTAGAGAAAGTTCTTTCCTTCATGATCTGGGCAGAATTCTCATGAGCCGCAAGAGCTTCCTTCCATGCTTCATTGAGGAGAGCAAGGCATTTTTCCAGAGCAGGGATAAATGTTTTTCTGAGAGGGGGGTATCCCCTTGGTTCGTATCCAAACATTAGGGAGAATGGGGTTTTTTGAGTGGATGAGTGAACGTTGGAGTTGTGGGAGAACTCGGCCAATGGTAGGAGGTCTACCCATTTATCAGGGCGACCTTCTGAGAAGATCCTGAGATAAGTTTTGAGGGACTGGTTAGCTCTCTCAGTTTCTCCGTCAGTCTGAGGGTGGTATGCAGTGGAGAGTCATAAGTTGTAACCTAAGAGGTGGGCTAGTTCTTGGGCGAATGCCAAGGCAAACTGTGGGCCTCTGTCAGAGATGACTGACGAGTGGAGTCTGAATCTAGGGAATACTTTTTCCAAAAAGAGTTGGGCAACTCCTTTGGCATCAATGGTTCTAGAACAGGGGGAGAAAATTACCCCCTTTGTAAGGCCATGGTTGACCACAACCAAAATAGAATCAAAGCCCCTGATAGGCAGGAGATCAGTGATGAGGTCTACCAATATTTGTTCAAAGGGGCAGGAGGCAGCAGAGGGGATAGGGGAGAGTGGGGGAACAGTCGGGTGGATGTTCACCTTGTGCTGTTGGCAGACAGCACAGCCAGAAACGAAGCAGCAGATGAAGGTGGATAAGCTGGGCCACCAGAAATCTCGGGTGACCAGGGTGTGAGTGTGGAAGATGTTGCCATGTCCACCAGCAAAAGATGAGTGGACAGAGGAAACCACATCATGCCATAGGGGTTCCGGGACATAGAGACGATTGCAGAAATAGAGTTTTCTGCCATCAAAGGACCAATCATGTGGAAAGGAATGGGGAAATAATGGAGAATTTTCCATAGATTTGGCTATGGTGTTGATAATGATGGGATCCATAGGGGAGGAAAGGGCAATCTTGTCAGAAACATCAAATGAGCATTTAGAAAGCTTTAGGAAGAGGTGGAGCTCTTGCAAATGCTGGAGGACTTTCTTTGTACAGGTCCTATGTTCAAGGGGGTCAGAGGAGTGAATTAAGATGTCATCCATGTAAATGACTACCCATCCTTCAGAGAGGAGATCTCGGAAGGTGTCATTCATGAATGCCTGGAATGTGGCAGGAGAATTGCAAAGTCCGAAGAATATAACTGTTGGTTCAAAGAGACTGAACAGAGTGATGAATGCTGCCTTCCATCAGTCTTCAGGTTTGATGAGTACATTATTATACCCCCATCATACATCAAACTTGGTGAAAATGGTCAAATCCTTTAGTTTATCCAGAAGGTCAGATATAAGGGGAAGAGGGTATGCATTTTTGACAGTATAGGAGTTCAGGTATCAATAATCTTGACATGGTCGTAAAGACCCATCTTTTTTGGAGACAAAGAAAAATGGGGAGGCTTGAGGGGACTTGGAAGGTACAATTCGCCTGGTCTGGAGGTGTTCATCAATGAACTCTTTGCATGTCTCCATTTCCTTAGGGTTTAGGGGATAAACCTTAGCTACCTTGGGAATGAAGGAGTCATCTAAGTTGATCCCATGATCAAAGGGTTGAGATGGGGGAAGCAAGTTGTGGGTCTTTTCTTTGAATATTGAAGCATACTCACTATACTCCGGGGGTAATGTTTTCTTCTCTTTAGGAGTGGTCATGGCCACTTCAGTGGTGATGGTGGTTTTTCATAGTGATTCAATGAGATACCTCTGCTCCAAGGCTTGTCCTTTGGCGTTCTGATTGACCAGTGTATCAGGTATGAGAACTGTTCTTGTCTGCCAGTCTATGGTGGGATTTGTTCTGGTGAGCCAGGGAATTCCCAGAATTGCTCTATCTTCCCTGCAATTGAGGATGAGGAAGCAGACTACTTCCTCTCATTCTCCAATTTTGAGCACAAGGCAGGTTTCTTTGTGAATAAATCCCCCTTTATTTTCTGATCTGTCAATGTTGGATGCTTTAATAGGTCATGGAAGGCGTCGGGTAGGGAATTGATGTTTGGCAATGGTTATCAGGTCAACAAAATTTTTGGTTGCTTCCAAGTCGAGTAGAGCTTTTATTTCAGTGGTTTTTGTTCCGTGGGACAGGGAGATGGGAATTCGAATGGATTTCTCTTTCCTATTGATACAAATTACAGGAGTGGAACATTCTGGAGGAGAAGACGCTGATACTTTCCTCCATTTCAAAAATCCAACTTTTCCTTCAAGTTGGTCTTTGCAAACCTTTCTTCCTTGGGTTCTCCTTCTTCAAAGCATGCTTGGAGGACCCTAACCAACTCCTTTTGATCGACCTTTCACCCTTTGAGGACTTTGGTATATCAGTCTAGATCGGAAGGTGGGTTTGGATCCTTGGGGAGAGGAGTTTCAATGGTAGCAGTGGCGGCTTGAGTGGGGTTACACAGAGGTTGAGGGGGTCCTTGGTTTCCTTCTTTCCCTCCTTTAGGATGATTCCTTGCAATACATCCTTGCTTATGACAGATGAAGCAGCACCCTTCTCTAATGTGATGGGCCTTTTCAACTGGAGAGAGGTGGATCACATCCACCTCCATGGCATTTGAGTCTTTCTTATGAGAGAAGTCCCACCAGCCAAGGCCCTTTCGCATATCTTTGATGTGCTCTTGTTGTGCATTGAATTTACTGGCCTGTCCCATTCATCCCTGGAGAGTAGTGGGGACATTGGCCATGGAGAGGATATTGGTGGTGATTTTCTTGTTCAATCCTCTTCCAAAGTATTTGATAAGGGCTTCTTCATCGGCAAGACCAGTTTGGGCAGCTGCAAGGGAGAAATCTGCCATGTACTTCGCAAATCCATCTTTGTCCTTAGTATTCTGGGTGAGGTTTCAAATAGTACATTGGGCTCTACCCACAGTGTCGAAGGGGAAAAAGGTTTTAGCAAAGTCAGCAGCCATAATGTCAAAGGTTTGTTGGTTGTCCTTGAGGTTTGGGCTTTTGAGTTGATAGAACCATCCTTTGGAGAAGACCTTCCCTCGTTCCTTACTCATTTTGTTCAGGGTGGTAAACATCTTTGCCTTATCATCGTAAAGATCCTCATTCATTTTGAAGTATGCCTTCATAGCGAGCATCCATCTTACGGCATCTTCCAATTCCCCAGAGAAGTTGTCAGGAAGGCTGGCTTTCAGTTCGGCAGTCTTAGCCATCTGTTGTTGCCTGTTGAGGTATTCTGCTACTCAGTGGGCTTCTTCTTCTTCTACTGCACATCTCTGTTCGCGAGAAGCTTCTACTCTTCTCCGAATTTCTTCTTTGTCAGATTGTTCTTGTGCTAGTCTCGACACCAAGGCTTTATCTTGATTGTTGTTGAATTCCTGTTCCCAGTCGAGATCTAGTTGTGGGTTGATAGGTAATTTGAGAGTGGGTTCTTCTTCTACTTTGATGGGTGCTCCCAACAGCAGGTCTGGGAGCGATGTGGTGCGTTCAAGGGAAATGGAGGAGGAGGAGGCAAAGGGTATGGAATAAGGGTTGGAAGGTTTCTTCTTTCATTGGTAGGTGGAGGGGTATGCCAGTCCTCAAGGGGGAGTAATGGTGGGTGAGGGTTATCATCTGCTAAGTAGAGGACGATGAAGGTGAGCTAGTTCTTTTGTTACATTGAGGCTAGTAACTCAGCTAGTAACCGATGTAGTAGAACCGATGGTAAAGGTGATGCCTAGGGTGTGGCCAAATACTGATGATGATGATGAGGAGGAGGAGGAATGCCCCTTGCTGGACGAAGTCTACTCTGATCTGGAGATCGCACTGGACAATAGTTGCAATGAGGAAGTAGACTTGATATGCAGCCCTCCTAGTGACGAGGACTGTAAGGTAGCAGGCAGTCTGCATTACTGGAATGATGAAAAGAGATCTCGCTCCTTAAAGCAGCGTGCTGGTTACTAGGCTTGGATTGTGTAGAACTAGCTACCGACTATGGTACAAAGACAAGGTATTTATAGTATAGGAGGTTGTGCACAGACCAGGAGAGAAAAGGGAAACTATCTAGAATGTTCCAGAGAATATGGACAAGTTAGGTAATGATACAGCCCTGGTTCTGTAAGGTAAAATGGGAGGGTTTGGGATTGTAGAACAAAATGGAATGTGGTGGAAAGGTATGGAGGAAGATGGAAGCAATACAGAAGACAACAGGTAAATATCAACAAAGGTTGAAGAATATTGGAGACAAGGAAAATTGTAACATCTGCGAAGCTTCATTCAAGAATCATATCAAGGACTTCAATTTCCAGCCAGGAAATCTGGTCTTAGTCCAGAATACACATGTTGAAAAGGAGCTCAACCAAAAGATGAAGCTAAGGTATCTTGGTCCAATGGTGGTTCTTTGCTGGACTACTGGAGGATCCTATATCCTAGCTGAGTTGGACAGCACAACCTCCCAACTTTGCTATGCTGCTTTTTGTCTTATACCCTATTACCCTCATTTTCATTCTTCCATTCCAGTTACTGAACTTACAGGTCTCAACAAAGAAGAATTAGACAAGATCATTGACAAAGATGTTGACAAATCGGACCAAGAAGAGTCATTGGACTATAGTCCAGACAATTGACCTTACTGGTCTTCTTCTAGTCCAGTCATCTATACATAGATTTCCTCTCTCTGTTTCACCCTGGGTTTCGACCAGTGATTTCTATGAAACAAAAAGCCAACTAAAAATATAAAAACACTCTAATGAAAAACAACTAAAAATATTCTACAGATGGTCTCTCATCTCATTATATCAGTCTCCAGTCTCATATTTCCTTCTCTCTCTTTTTCTCTCTCTTTTTCTCTCTCTGTTTCTCTCTAACTTGTCCCACAAATAACCAATATCTAGTATATATTTTCAGACTTCGAATGCACACGAGGACATGGCACACCTTGATATATATGTATGAATAAACCACCATGAAAACAGTCTGCCATAGTCTGGGGAAGTATGCAAGGGGTAGACAAAGAAAGAAGTTTGAAGAAAACAAGTCGAGCAGTACCTTGCACCCAAGAAACATCTCTATGGAATCATTGGCCAGAATAGACACAAAAGTAGACCAAAGAAAATAAGTTGGGTGGTACCCCATGACAATAGACCAGTATTAGTCTGGCTGGTCTTACATTCAAACATTTCTCTTTTAACTTTTGTTTCATTTCCTCATCTTTTTCTTTTCACTTTGTTTCTCGCATTCAAAGTCCATTTGCATTTACAAGATGTTTGTATTACAGAAGAGAAGGTAGACAACACTGGTCTTACATGCCCTGCTTCTTGAGCTCCATGACTAAGTCCTCCATTTCAGCCATGACCTCCATGTGTTGGACTTCGAGCACCTTGATGTTGGCCCTGATTTGGTACAATTGGGTGTGGACAGTGCTCAGCCAGAGTGCAACTGATCCTTTGTTCATCATCAAGACCATTTGACCAGTCTTCTTTGGCATTGCCTTGGCCTTCCCTTTTGACTTGGCCTTGACAGGGGTCACATCCTCTTCCTCATCA
>JBBPMM010000953.1:0-10922 GCA_038090335.1 Solioccasus polychromus
TGTGTAGACCGTCGAACCGGACTATCGTGGAACATAGGTAAGTAAAGTGTTCGAATGAAAGAAATATAGAAAACATAAGGTTATACACGTAGAGGTGTATCAACCTCTACACCATGAGGACGGTAACGGGGAGGGAGGTACCCTGCAGGTAGTGGCACCACTCATAGAGGGCGTGAATGTCGGCTAATAACTCTCAGTCGTAGATGTCATAATTTTGTTCAGCAGGAGAGAGAGTTTTCGACAAATAAGCGCAGGGATGGAGATCCCCATTGGTGTCTTTCTGCATAAGGACACCTCCAGTGGCAACAAGGGAGGCATCAGTCATTAAGAAGAAAGGAAGTGTCATATCCAGAAGATGAAGAACGGGAATAGACATGAAAATCCGTTTGAGGGTGCGAAACGCATTCTCATGGGTAGGGGTCCAGTCCCAAACGATTTTTTTCTTGGTAAGATCGATGAGGGGTTGTGCGATGGCAGAGAAGTTTGCAATAAACTTTCGGTAAAAATTGCAAAATCCCAAGAAGGAACGAACTGCTTTTACCAAAGTTGGAGGTTGCCACTCTTGGATAGCCTTTAGTTTGGTGGGGTCCATGGACGCTTGGTGATGTCCAATCACCATCCCAAGATATTCGACTTCGTCGACATCAAAGGAACACTTCAAAATTTTTAAACAAAGGTGAAGATCTTTGAGACATTGGAGAACTCGTTTGGTCCGCTCAACATGTTGAATAGGATTGGAGGAGTGGATGAGGATATCGTCCATGTAGATGACCACCCACCCTTCTGAGATAAGATCTCGGAAACCATCATTCATGAACGCTTGGAAGGTAGCTGGGGAGTTACACAATCCAAAGAACATGACTGTTGGTTCAAAAAGTCCGAAGGGAGTAATGAAAGCAGCCTCCCATCGATCTTCAGGTTTGATGAGAACATTGTTATACCCCCACCGGACGTTGAACTTGGTGAAGACCATAGAGTCCTTGAGCTTATCCAATAAATCAGAGATAAGGGGGAGAGGATAGGCGTTCTTGACCGTGTGTGAGTTTAGATAACAATAATCCTGGCACAGTCGAAGGGAACCATCCTTCTTTGGTACGAAGAAGAAAGGGGACGCTTGGGGTGATTTAGACGGGACAATCCGCCCCATGCGAAGATGTTCATCGACGAATTCTTTACACGTTTCCATCTCCTTGGGGTTCAAGGGGTAAACCTTGGTGATCTTCGGGACAAAGGAATCATCAAGATCGATGCCATGATCGAAGGGTCAAGCTGGGGGAAGGAGATCATGAGTCTTTTCTTTGAACACCAACACATAATCCTGATACTCAGGGGGTAGGACTTTTTCTTTCTTTGGTGCAGCGATAGCTACTTCGGTGGCGATAGTGGTCTTTCATAATGATTCTACTAGATATCATTGCTCCAAGGCTTCTCCCTTGGCGTTGTCGTTCTCAGAGAGAGGAGGAATATTGACGGTTCGGTTGGTCCAATTGATCTGGGGGTTTACCTTGGAAAACCAGGGGATTCCTAGGATAACTTGATCTCCTCCGCAATTTAATACAAGGAATCGCATGACTTCCTCCCGTCCTGCCATATTGACGGCTAGGAAGGTTTCTTTTCAGATGAAACCTCCTTTGTTAGTAGATCCATCGGCATTCGAGGCCTTAATAGGAGAGGGAAGTCGTTTAGTAGGGAACTGGTATTTTGCAATGGTGATGGGGTCGATGAAGCTTTTGGTAGCCCCCGAATCGATGAGAGCGTGGATTTCAGTGGTTTTCGTTCCGTGAGAGAGAGAGATGGGAATTCGAATAGATTTCTCTTTCTTACTCATACAAATGATAGGAGCGGAACATTCGGGAGGAGAAGACGCTGATACTTTCCTCCATTCTAAAAACCCTGAATCTTCTCATCAATGGACATCCTGGAAACTCTTGTTTCATCCTCCTCGAAACATTCTTGGAGTACCCTCACGAGTTCCTTCTGATTCACCTTTTGTCCTTCGAGGATTTTCAAGTACCTGTCAAGGTCGGAAGATGGGGGAGGTTCTGGTGCCTTTGGAGGGTTTGGAGTGGTGACGGCAGTGGCTCTAGTCTGGTTTTGGAAGGGGTTGTTGGATCGTGGGGTAGTCGATCCTTCCGTCTTCTTGTCGTCACAAGGGTGGTTACGTGTGGTGCAGCCCTTCTTATGGCAAATAAAGCACCTGCCTTCTCGAATGTGTTGAGCCTTCTTGATGGGGGAGAGTCGAATGGCATCGACTTCCATGGTGTTGGGGTCCTTCCTATTGCTAGAGAAGTTTCTCCATCCTAAACCCTTACGCATGTCCTTTATGTGTTCCTGCTGTGCATTGAATTTGCTGGCTTGGTCCATCCACCCTTGGAGCGTAGTGGGGACTGTAGCCATAGAGAGGATGTTAGTGGCGATTTTCTCATCTAGTCCCCGCCCGAAGTATTCGATGAGGGCTTCCTCGTCAGAGAGTCCCGTTTGAGCCGCGGCAAGGGAAAAGTCAGCAATGTATTTAGCGAAGCCGTCTTTGTCCTTTGTGTTCTGAGTGAGGTTTCGAATGGTCCGTCGGGCCTTACTAGTGGTGTCAAATGGGAAGAAGGTCTTGGCAAAGTCGGCAGCCATTACAGCAAAAGTGTGATGGTCGTTGGGGATAGTGGGACTTTCTAGACGATAGAACCATCCTTCAGAGAATACCTTTCCTCGTCCCTTGCTCATCTTATTGAGCGTAGTAAGCATCATTGCCTTATCGTCGTAGAGATCACTGTTCATCTTGAAATACACCTTCATGGCAAGCATCCAGCATACTGCATCTTCTGATTCTCCGGAGAAATCATCCGGGAGTCCAGCCTTGAGTTCCATACTCTTGGCCATCTCTTCTCTTCGTTTAGCGTAAGCGGCGACTCTCCAGGCTTCTTCTTCTTCTACATAAGCACGTCTCTGTTCTCAAGAAGCTTCTACTCTTCTCCTTACTGTTTCATCGTCGTATCCTTCTGCGGACAAGTCCTGGGCAAGTCTGGCGTCTTGTTCGTCGTCAAGCTCTTTTTCCCAGTCAACTTCCTGTTGTGGGTCTTGCTCAACGTCAATGGGAGTCTCTTCGTGAGATGGGTTTGGGAGCGACGTGGTTCGTTCGAGGGGGATGGAAGAAGAGGTAGTAGTGAAGGGGATAGAGTAAGGGTTATGGGTTTTCTTCTTCTTCTGATCGGGTGAAGGGTAGGCGGGGGAGCGGGGTGGAGTAATGGTGGGTAGAGGGGTTCTGTCCGCTGTGGAAGGGGACGGTGAAGAGAGCTAGTTCTTTTGTTACGCTGAGGCTAGTAACTCAGCTAGTAACTGCAAAGATATACGTGGTGGTATATGCTGATACGTCGACATGGTAATCCTAGAATGATTACAACAAGAACGGTCATTTCCCAATAGAGGGTATCTACTCGTCCGTACGGTAGATCCTGTACTGTTGCAATGAAAATGATTAGCTGGTACCTCTCTCCTCGATGAGTGAGGAAACTCCTTAGCATGGTAGCTGAGAGTACTGGAATGGTGACGATGGTCTCGCTCGTCCTGAGCGGCTTGCTGGTTACTAGGCTTGAATTGCGTAGAACTAGCTAAGGTACAAGGCGAGAGGTCTACCTATTTATATGTAGGGAAATGGCACACAGACCTCGAGAGGAAAGGGAAACTATCTAGAATGTTCTGGAGAATGGGGACTATAACGGGAAACCCTTAGCTCCAGTGCTACAAGGTAAAACAGAAAGAATCGGAAGAAACGGGAGATATAGGAATGGAGGTCAGGGAAGATAAGAAGTAATTGGAAGAATCAGAAAAAGATAGGGGTCCAGAAACCGTAACACTTCATAAGGCTGTGGTTGACCATGACCAAAATAGAGTCAAGACCATGGACAGGGGGAAGATCCGTGATAAGATCCATGGAGATCTGTGCAAAGGGTCACGAAGCAGAGGACGGGATGGGGGAGAAGGGGGGAACGGTTGGATGAGTATTTACTTTGTTCTGTTGACAGACAGCACAACCAGAGACAAAGCGATGGATGAAGGTAGAGAGGCCAGGCCACCAGAAATCTCGTGCCACAAGGGTGTGGGTGTGGAAGATGCTGCCATGTCCCCCAGCGAAGGAGGAATGAACGGAAGAGACAATTTCATGACGGAGTGATTCCGGTACGTAAAGGCGATTACGGAAGTAGAGCTTCCCATCAGAGAAAGTCCAGTCTTGTGGAAAGGAGCATGGGAACAATGGGGAACCTTCCATCGACTTTGAGATGGCGTCAAGCACGAGGGGATCAGTGGAGGATGATTGAGTGATCTTGTCGGAAAGAGCAAGATCGATGGCGTTAATGAAAATGTCGTCAGGGAGAAGGGTGACAGCCTGATTATCATCAGCAGTATCCATGTGATCGCAGTGGGATAATGCATCAGCAGGGCCCATCTGGGAGCCCGGTTGATGAATGAAATGAAGGTCAAAGTCCTGGAGGAATAGGAGCCATCTAGCTTGGCATCAAGATAATTTCCGGGGTTCACGGAAATAAGAGAGATTCTTATGATCTGTGAGGACGGTAATGGGGAGGGAGGTACCCTGTAGATAGTGGCGCCATTCATAGAGTGCGTGAATGACGGCTAATAACTCTCGATCGTAGATGTCATAATTTCGCTCAGCAGGGGAAAGAGTTTTTGACAAGTAAGCACAGGGGTGGAGATCCCCATTGGTATCTTTCTGCATGAGGACACATCCAGTGGCGACAAGGGAGGCATCAGTCATTAGAAAGAAAGGAAGCGTTGTATCCGGAAGGCGAAGAACAGGGGTAGACATGAAAATCTGTTGGAGAGTGCGAAATGCATTTTCATGAGTAGTGGTCCAGTCCCAGACGGTCGTTTTCTTGGTAAGATTGATGAGAGGTTGTGCGATGGTAGAGAAGTTGGCAATAAACTTTTGGTAAAAATTGCAAAATCCCAAGAAAGAACAAACTGCTTTTACTGAGGTGGGAGGTTGCCACTCCTGGATAGCCTTTAGTTTGGTGGGATCCATGGACGCTTGGTGATGTCCAATCACCATCCCGAGATATTCGACTTCGTCGACGTCAAAGGAACACTTCGAAATTTTTAAACAAAGGTGAAGGTCTTTGAGATGCTGAAGAACTTGTTTGGTCCGTTCAACATGTTGAATAGGATCGGAGGAGTGGATGAGGATATCGTCCATATAGATGACCACCCACCCTTCTGAGATAAGATCTTGGAAGCCATCATTCATGAATGCCTGGAAGGTAGCAGGGGAGTTACACAGTCCGAAGAACATGACCGTCGGCTCGAAGAGTCCGAAGGGAGTAATGAAAGCAGCTTTCCATCGATCTTCGGGTTTGATGAGAACACTGTTATACCCCCACCGAACATCAAACTTGGTGAAGACCATAGAGTCCTTGAGTTTATCCAATAGATCTGAGATAAGGGGGAGAGGATAGGCATTCTTGATCGTGTGTGAATTCAGATATCGATAATCCTAGCACGGTCAAAGGGAACCATCCTTCTTTGGTACGAGGAAGAAAGGGGACACTTGGGGTGACTTAGACAGGACAATTCGTCCAGTGCGAAGGTGTTCATCAACGAATTCTCTACACGTTTCCATCTCCTTGGGGTTCAAGGGGTAAACCTTGGCGATCTTCGGGACAAAGGAATCATCAAGATCAATCCCATGATCGAAGGGTCATGATGGGGGAAGGACATCATGAGTTTTTTCTTCGAATACTGAGGCATACTCGTTGTATTCGGAAGGTAAGGTTTTCTCCTTCTTGGGTGCAGCAATAGCTGCTTCTGTGGCGATAGTAGTTTTTCATAACGATTCGACCAGATATCATTGTTCCAAGGCTTCTCCCTCGGCATTGTCATTCTCGAAGAGAGGGGGAATGTTGATGATTCAATTGGTCCAATCGATTTGAGGATTTACCTTGGAGAACCAGGGAATTCCTAGGATGACTCGATCTCCCCCACAATTTAATACAAGGAATCGTATGACTTCCTCCCATCCTACCATATTGATGACTAGGAAGGCTTCCTTCTGGATGAAACCCCCTTTATTGGTAGATCCGTCGGCATTTGAGGCCTTAATAGGGGAGGAGAGTCACCTTGTAGGGAATTGGTACTTTGCGATAGTGATGGGATCGATAAAGTTCTCAGTGGCCCCCGAATCGATGAGGGTGTTGATTTCAGCAGTTTTCATTCCATGAGAGAGAGAGATGGGAACTCGAATAGATTTCTCTTTCTTACTAGTACAAATGATGGGAGCGGAACGTTCAGGAGGAGAAGACGCTGATACTTTCCTCCATTCTAAAAACCCTGAACTTTTTCAGTGGTGGACATCCTCGATGCACTTGTCTCGTCTTCCTCGAAGCACTCTTGGAGTACCCTTACAAGTTCCTTCTGATCCACCTTTCGTCCTTTGAGGACCTTAAGATATTTATCCAGATCAGAAGATGGAGAGGGTTCTGACACTTTAGGAGGATCGGGAATGACAACCGCAGCTGCTCTAGTCTGATTCCTGAAGGGATTGTTGGATTGGGTAGGGATAGATCCTTCAGTTTTCTTATCATCTCGAGGGTGGTTTCTCGTGGTGCACCCCTTCTTATGGCAGATGAAGCACCTTCCTTCCCTAATGTGTCGAGCCTTTTCGATGGGGGAGAGTTGAATGGCATCGACTTCCATAGCGTTGGGGTCCTTCCTGTCACTAGTGAAGTTTCTCCATCCTAAACCCTTATGCATGTCCTTAATGCGTTCCTGCTGTGCATTGAATTTGCTGGCCTGGTCCATCCATCCTTGGAGTGTAGTGGGGACAGTAGCCATAGAGAGGATGTTAGTGGCGATTTTCTCGTCCAATCCCCGTCCAAAATATTCAATGAGGGCTTCCTCGTCAGAGAGACCCGTTTGAGCCGCAGCAAGGGAAAAGTCAGCGACGTATTTAGCAAAGCTGTCTTTGTCCTTTGTATTCTGAGTAAGGTTTCGAATGGTCCGTCAGGCCTTACTAGCGGTATCAAATGGGAAGAAGGTCTTGGCGAAGTCGGCAGCCATTACAGCAAAAGTACAATGGTCGTCGGGGATAGTGGGACTTTCTAGACAATAGAACCAGCCTTCGGAGAATACTTTTCCTCATCCCTTGCTCATCTTATTGAGCATAGTAAGCATCATTGCTTTATCATCGTAGAGATCACTGTTCATTTTGAAATACGCCTTCATGGCAAGCATCCAGCGTACTGCATCTTCTGATTCTCCGGAGAAATCATCCGGGAGTCTGGCCTTGAGTTCGGTAGTCTTGGCCATCTCTTCTCTTCATCGGCTCTGATAAGCAGTGACTCTTCAGGTTTCTTCTTCTTCTACATAAGCACGTCTCTGTTCTCAAGAAGCTTCTACTCTTCTCCTTACTGTTTCATCGTCGTGTCCTTCTGTGGACAAGTCCTGGGCAAGTCTAGCGTCTTGCTCGTCGTCGAGCTCTTTCTCCCAGTCAACTTCTTGTTGTGGGTCTTGCTCAACATCAATGGGAGTCTCTTCGTGAGGTGGATTTGGGAGCGACGTGGTTCATTCGAGGGGGATGGAAGAAGAGGTGGTGGTGAAGGGGATAGAGTAAGGGTTATGGGTTTTCTTCTTCTTCTGGTAGGGCGTAGGGTAGGCAGGGCTACGGGGAGGAGTAATGGTGGATAAAGGGGTTCCGTCCACTGTAGAAGGGGACAGTGAAGAGAGCTAGTTCTTTTGTTACGCTGTGGCTAGTAACTCAGCTAGTAACTACAGAGATATACTCGATGATATATGCTGATGTGTCGACGAGGTAATCCTAGAATGATTACAACAAGAATGGTCGTCTCCCAGTAGAGGGTATCGACGCATCCATATGGTAGATCCTGTATCGTTGCGATGAAGATGATTAGTTGATATCTCACTCCTCGATGAGTGATGAAACTTCTTAGCATGGTAGCTGAGAGTACTGGAATGGTGGCAATGGTCTCGCTTGTTCCGAGTGGCTTGCTGGTTACTAGGCTTGGATTGCATAGAACTAGCTAAGGTACAAAAACAGGAAGTCTACCTTTTTATATGTATGGGAACGATGCACAGACCAAGAGAGGAAAAGGAAACTATCTAGAATGTTCCGGAGGATGGAGACTATAACGGGAAACCCTTAGCTCCGGTACTACGAGGTAAAATGGGGAGAAACGGAAAGACGGAAGGAATAGGAATGAAGATCGGGAAAAGTAGGAGGTAAACAGGAAAGATAGGAAACAAAGGATAGGGGTACCCAAAACCGTAACAGAAACAAATGAAAAGCCCTATTTGTCGAAAGTGAGACAATCGACACTACAACTTCTTCATCTGAGACCATTATTCTGAATGAGGCATTAGATCCAAAATATTGACCCAGACCTTCTTGTGAGTATGAATGTTGCATATTAGACTGGAATAAATCACCCCAGACTTCAGGAACAAGTATGAAGCTGGAAAGTCCTATTCTTATTGTTCCTGGGCTATGAGCACCCTGTTGACTGAGCAGTCTTAGTTGATGCCTACATGTTGGGAATTTAAGGATGTGAAATGAGGTTATATTCAGCAGCCTTAGTAGCATGCCATGATTATGTAACCTAAAGGCGAGTTATACAACAGATGGCGTTGAGTCGGACTAGCTCAGGTGGCAGTGCAATGGTGCAGGTGGAATACAAGTCTTTTATATTGGATCTCCGCTATCAATTTATATACTATCTTACCATATTTCATATGACTGAGTAAGATACTCCACCTTGGCATGGTCGGCTCGCATCATGTGATATTGTATCACATACACTTAATTCCAACATTACATAAGCATTCATGAAGGTGTGTATGCTTCACTTGCAGGACAGACATTGAACCAGTTCAGTTATTACCTGCCACATATATCCAAGTTTCAGAACAGAGATTGGCTTGCTTTGTCTCTGCTCCACTAAGGTGCAAAATGCCTAACATCTTATGTACCTTTAAAATCGATCCATCAAGCAACCTTTGTTGGAGACATCTCTGCATTGTTAATTCTACATTCTTTAAGTTGTGCAGTAGTGGACTCTTTGGTGTTTGAAAATCCATGTTTTGACTGGGTGCATGGTAAGTCATGATAGCCACTCGCAGTATACAATGGGCTTATACTGCCACATGTCCTGCACCTTGATGACATGACTAAGATGGACAGCATGTTCATGGGATTGCTCCTTCTTAGAGTTATGAATATGGTGTTGTATGAACAAACAATGCTGTATTGACTTGATTATTGCAGCATAGTTTGTTTTCCTTCCTATCGGACCTCCATACTTATGTATAACCCGATGGTCTCTACACTTTGAGTCGAGGACATTTGTCCAGGGTGACCAGCAAAAGGTCTTGTTTTTATTCAATTCCTTGCTCCATTCTTCTCAGGTTTAACAATGACATACATGTATCAACACATCGCTTGGCTTGGACAAACACTGATTGGAGTTGTAGTGGATGATATCCATGAGATTGACATACAGTAAAGTATTTTTGTACCCTATCATTTCGAACATAAAGTAGCTTGAACAAAAGAATAATCATGACATTCAATTTCTTCATAGCATAAACACTTGCCTCCAGTGTTCACAATACCTTTGTTCTTGTGTGATGATCGACTATGCTTAAAGGTATCAGAGTGAACCCAAGGTAGACAAATCCATTGTTGATTCATTCCATATCTGAAACAAGCGCAGGACATTACCTATCCAACCATGTTCAAGGCCCATTAACAGTGCTGGGTGTGTGGTGAGAGCAAGGGTTACATAAAAGCAAGGAATACTCATGTGGTCTAAGATGAACTAACAAAGAGCTGGAACATGTGGACCCTACTATTTTCATTAAGTCAGCTGCTCTTTTCCTCTTGCGTACATGGATGGTGATGAGTATGGAGTTGATAGCAAGAGTGAGGTGCTAACAAAAACTAGAATTGAATGTAAACAATGCCATCCCTAGTGGTCCAAGGGAAAGTGGACCAGTTGAAGTCAATGATGGAGCTGGATATAGTCAGTTGCATTCCTTGTTGATGGAGGTCATTTCATGATTGGTGGCATGGAAGGCAAGATTTGGTGGTGGTGAGTGGAAGATGGTGAGGAAGTCGAGATGCCAATGGATGCAGGTCATGATATTCCCAACATTGAGGTGTCACAATGAAAAGACCTGAAAGGTGGTTGAGTGGACTGTTAGTCCTGGCCACCTGGGAGTAGTCTGAGGGTGATGGGGGAGCAATATGTTTGCCCCAGAGGGACTCTAGTGCAAGGGGTTAGTCCAAGAACAAAGGTGGGCATGAATGAGAATAGTCCAGATGCAGTCCAGACAGATGTAAACAGTAGTCCAGTTGGTGTAAGTCATTAAAAGTTGTGAAGACTGGCAGTACAGTCGAGTAAAATGGTGTGGTAGACAGTAAAAACAGTGAGGGAGCGGTATCCCAATGGTGACAGTGACAGTGGTGAGCAAATGGTAGAAAGCTGCTGTCATTTCAAATGATAAGTACAAAATTTATAGTCCAGGCATACTCGGACTTCTATGTAGGTATGGAGAGATGCATGGTCTATGTACCTGATAATATAAAAGGAATGGGTTGAGGCTGGGAATATGAAATACTGACCCTGATGGGTGGCGACAGAAGTTCCTGACTCGGTCCCAAGTAGCCCAAACATCTAAGGTGACATTGGAGCTATGAACCAAAAGGTCAAGTAAAAATAGGGGAAACTTATGAAAAAGGTAACCAAGTAAGAAATCATAGCTAAGACAAGTCCATTCAGTGTATGCACTAGTCCAACTGGTCTGTCATGGACTGCATAGACTGTCGAACCAGACTATCATGAAACAGAAGTAAGTAAAGTAAACAAATGATGAAAACATAGAAAACATAAGGTTATACACAT
>JBBPMM010000954.1:0-10920 GCA_038090335.1 Solioccasus polychromus
CGATAGCCAGGTCGATTATCCCATCAACGTACTGGGAGAGATATTGATCCATTTCTGGATCGAAGGATGGAAGACTATGGCTACATGTATTGAACCGTTCAAGGGCAGCTTTAAACAGTTCCTCCGCATGATTAAGTCTCTCCTGAAGATCGAGGTGCGCGGTTCGGGGGTCCTTTTGCATGATCGTTATGATATTGGTGAGAGCGCCATCGAATTCGTATTCCTTCTTGAACGAGTGAATATCCTGGATGAAACATAGAATTAATTCGGGATAGTGAGAAGAATCGAGCCGAGTTCCTTACGTTTGAGAAAATCATTATTTCCTTTGCGGCATTCTCCATCTCCTGTACGGCTGGGTGGGCCATAATGTCGTCAGGAATATAGAGGCAACGCGTGCACCGAAGGAAAATAAAGTATGGACGAGCGCCAATAGTCACTCGACGACTGCACAAGTACGATTGGACGTCTAAAATCTCATCCTTCAAATATAACTCTCGGTCGCGCATTGACTCTCGGGCCATGTGTGCGACCATCTCTTCATTTGCAGAGATAAACTGGGGCCAATGAAAGGGTCCTACGGCATCTCTAGTGTCGAGCAGCAATTCGCTGCGCCAGAAATTGTTTCAGTCGAGACCAGGAGTAAAACAGATGAACTAACAGACCTGTGCATAATCTCGAAGTCGGGATACGGAGAGTTTGGTGGCCCGCTTCCATCCCGAAGTATTTTCAACCACGATTGAGCAACGGCAGGAATATCTTCCCTGGGAATACGGTCGCTACATGGATTGCCTAAATACATGTGACGCGAACTCAGGACGAATACTTACAGTGTATCATCAAGCAAGAATGCTGCTGAAACGTGACCTAGGATTCCCCTCAGTTGTTGATAAGATGCGAGAGGGCATGTCAAGGAAGTAAGAAGAGAGGTGTCACACTTGTATACCTCCTGGTAACGTGAGTCGGAATGAATGGGTTGACAGCAGCAACAAAAACACACCTCCGCGAACGGCCCGTCAAGCCTCTTTTCTACCCATGCATTGAATGCGATTTTAGCTTCCTTATAGTGTGGATTTATGTAGGGGCCTGGCTTCCCTGGAAGTAATGCGACCAGATTGGGGAGACGGTATGTTTCTGAAGGCATGACGAAGGAACGTCAAACTTGTGCACGATAATGTAATGCTTTTTGTATGATAACTTTTCGACGGATACTTGCCACTCTCGGCTGAATGTAGAATCTATACCCTGTATTAGCTTCTTTGAATGATGTTTGAAGGCACCTACCTATGAGGGGTTCGGATTTGGAAATGTAATTGACAGGGAATTGACATGAGAACTTCATTTGTCGCTACCAGAGCTGTCCATTGACGACGTCTCAGTTCAGACTGGGGATGCGATGCGAGCTCTTCCAGTCATGCTGGATATTCCTTGCGAGTGGCCCATACGGCTGTTCCAGTGCATTGTGGTCACCCTTCCCCTCGAATTACCAGAGGCATGTAGCACATGATGGGAGTTAAAGTGCATTTGCCAATCGCCACGCCATAAGGTGCGCAAATGAATCTGAAGGCTTGACTGACACGCCGCCAGAAATTGGGAAGTCGCAAGGAGTTGATGATGAACGCAATAAATTACATAATCTCCGATCGGTTCGCCGGCAACGACCACCAGTGCAGAAGCAACTGGCCTAACGCCTAGCTTTGCCGGCCCATGGAGCTTATGTGCTGTGAGGATTGGTGGAGAGCAGACAGTAACTTTCCAAAAAAGAGCTAGACTAACGTATTGCCGAGTTTCTGGCCGGGTACTTTCTGACTCGGCTGCATTCTGCAGATGCCTGCCAGGTGCACAACAACTTCAACGAGCTGGTGAAGTATTGCTATCTCACCGCGTCCATCCATCGCCCACGGCGGATACCTTGCCGAGCGTCGGAGTTTGTGGTATTATTTGCTTGTATCCTCATGCCTTCCCCTGTCCGTGTAGTGTCACATTGTGTCGCCATATTCACACTGGCACAATTAACCTGATAGGCTGGCAACGCGCCAATCTCGAGGAAATAAAATGCATATTTAATTATATGTGTGCACACTTGACCAATTGTCGAATACAACTGACACCGACGTTGTGCACCGGCAAAGAAAAATGAGCCCAACTCCGAGACACAGTTTTTGCGTGATCAACCGAGCGAAAATTAAAATAATAGCCAAAAAGGGAACCCTCCACCATGCTAACCCATCACACATGTCGCCACGTACTGGTCAAAATTCCAATGCATCGAATGTAAAGCTCGTCGAAAATAGGGAAGCGAATAGAGACTAAAGGTTCTGACTTACGTTCGGGCATTCGACGTTAACAGTCAACTTTCTCCTAGACAAATCGGGAAATCCTTTCCTTGACGATCGTAATAGCGGCTTTCGATGCGGGCTTGATGTCTATCCCAATGTTTCGTGGGTAACTTTCGAATTCGTGGTTCAGAATCAGAAAAGACGCAGGCAATAACCGTACCATAGAAGTCCATCACTATATGATGGCATCAAGGGAATTTCATTACCATTTATATCTTTCTTTTTTGAGATATCGACCGTCGCAACGATGTGGGATAATAGCATGAAGACCATATTTTTGGCTAGGTGTCTACCCGGACAAATCCTACAAATCAAAATTAATCGTGCTAGTCCCAGCAGCATAGACATGACGACTCACCTGCGCCCGAAACCGAATGTATATGCGTAGGGATCTTCTGCGGTCTCTTTGACCGTGTCTGCGAGGTGACGCTCCGGTACGAAATCATCAGGAGGGAATCCACTCTTATTGTCTTTCGATATGGCCCTGACATGTCAATTAGTCGTTTGTTTTGTCTTCGAGAGCGTTAATACCTACCACACATTTGGAAGCACCATGGTTCCCTCCGGAATATAGTACCCTGTGAGCACACACTAAGCCTAACCCCGAACTCGATGCTAAAAACCTACCTTTGTAAAAGTCTGCTGTCTTCGTTATGCGCGCAATACTAAGTGGAAGTGCAGGTCTCCACCGCATGGTTTCTTTGATGGCCGCCTGAAGGTAAGGCAAGGAATCGCGATCTTGAAGGGTCGGGAGACGCTCGGTTCCAACCACATGCCCAAGTTCTTCTTTCAGCCTTTTCTGGACTTCCGGGTACATGGCCAAAGCGATCATGAAGTTGAGGGTCGTAGAGTATGACTAACACGTAAATTAGTATGAATACCTGATATTCCTTAAATTAACTCGTACGTACTGTTTCTCCCCCTGTTGGTCAATCATGTCATCAGGTTGGGATGTGCTTCCGGAGCGGTTCGTACTTACGACCATACATTGACCCAGCAGTCCAAATGAGCGTGTGTTCGATGTCAGCCTGTATGCATGGGTCGTCAGACTTGTACTTGTCAAGACATTCAGATATGAATGAAGGTTGGTTGATTCCCCGTTCCCTTTCCCTTTTCACGTGTTCGTAGGGCCGAGTGATGAATTCTCTGATTTGCGCACGCCCTCTGTCCGCAGTTATATGAATATTATTGAAGGGGATCCAACTGGGCAAGTATTTCACTCGTGAGGACAATCAGTGTGTGTGCAGTACTGTATAGTGAATGTTCTCTTACATGCTGGGATAAGATCTACGAGGAATGCTCCCGGAACAGCGGCCTTCCCAATCATTTCCATCGTTTTCTCTGCATCGGCGATATACTGATGTCTGTTAGGAGATGAATCGATCCACGAGGTGCAAAATTTACCAAGTCATCTGGAGTATTTACCGGTAGGCCGTATGTCACGGCCATGACCATCCGTCCAACCGCGCTGAAGAAATATAGTTGATGGGATATATCCACAACAAAACTTTGGGGACAAACAGACGAAGCTGCCGATCAAAGTCATTTGGATGGTTAAACAGAGAGTTGACGTATTTGGTGACAAAGTCTCCAATCGAATCATACTTCTTGACTGCTTCGGGGCTTAAAGCCATGTGAGTCATTTTCCGTTGTTTTCTCCATTCTTCTCCACATTGGAGCAGTCCGGTACCCTATGTATCGTTGAGTGCTTTGCGTGTACCGTAGGAAGAGAACTTACATTGTCCAACCCCATGAGCTCACCGGCCATGGTGAGAGTCGGGCGGTCAGAGTAATTTTCGTGCCGTAATTCCAAAAGGTCGGAAATTGCATCGAGAGTGTTCACGAGAAGTATCCCGTTTCCGAGGGCCTTGGCATATACAAGGTCACCTTAATATTGTTGGGTTACGATTAATTATTGTTTAATTTGCGACACGCATACCATATTTCTCTTTCCATTCAAGAAATGTGTTCCAATACTCAGACTTGGGTATGTCAAAGAGATTTCCGACGATGGGTTTCCTGAGAGGTCCTGGGGGGAGAGGAAGGCCTTTGGAGTGCTTGGTTTGAGTAACCCACTTTTTCCAGAGGCAAATAGTGAAAACGGTGAGACCGACTGCGATAGCATCTGTGTGTGTAAACATTGCGTTGAATATAGGGGGGAGAGGGTGTGAAACCGATAGAGTCACCGAGGTTCTTTTCAATGCATATCAGGAACTCTGCTCAGTGTTTCACATCGTTCGCGTATGTCGGTTACACGTGTAGACCAGTTTCTCACTTCAAGTTATAAATCGGCAATGTGCTCACGTCGTCAGTTTGATTGGATGGACATCAGTGGGACTGCCACTTGTCTCAGATGCGAAACCAGATTGAAACGAACACAAATGGTACAATCAGATATCTTAAAATGCAAGTTTCTCTGCAAATACACCACGGCTATACAGGTAACCCTCACTTTGTCCTCTGGTAAACTTCATTAAAGAAACGCGTGAACACGTCCATCTTCAACACACACCCGTCCACTTTTCCCTCCGGTTCCGGAATGTCTGCAATCAGTGCCTCAATTCGTTCCCTCAGGCTCGCCTCATACATCCTGTATTGTTCCCTTAGCCCAATGGTTTCATATACCGCCCTAACCCGCATCTCCTTCACCGGGTCCTTCCGTCCATAATTCTCCTCCAACACCTTTCGTTGCTCTGGCGACGCGACAACAAGTGCGACATTGATGCACCACGAACATTTATTCTCCATCATGTTGGACCATGTCTTGTTATCGGTACCAATGTACTCCAGAAAATCATTTTGGATCTGGGAATACTCGGCAAGGTGGTGGAGGATATCCCGCGCAACGGCGTATGGGGTATAGAGGCATCCACGAATGGTATAGCTTTCCAGAATGCCACAGATATACATGGCGAGGGCGACCGGGAGGTAAAAACTGCAGGCCTTGCTCTTTGTGATCAGAGCGTGCCTATGTAGTGGGAGATACTGCGTGAGCATGAGGGCTACAGCAGAACAAAGTAGCATCAAACCTTTGAAGAGAAAATCTACTCAAATCAACATGATTCTTCGAGACTGTGATTAGATGAACCAACTGACCCATCTCCATTTGGAATGACGTCTGTAGGAGGCCCGTTTTAATCAATGTCGTTGCCCATGGCAAGTGAGATAAAGGAAAGGGCGCACATCATGAAATAGCTCAAGCAACTGGATATAATACGTCTCCGCGCGGAAATATTTCTTCAGCAAGTGGTGCATCACGATATCGAGCCAGAACGAATCTTTGATGACGATATCATCGCCAGCATACCAGCACTGCTGCCTATGAATTGGCTGGGTATCGGAGAAAGCATATAACCGTGCTGCTTGGAGCTGAACCTTATTAACGTATCGTCAAGAAAGCGGAGATGAGGCGAAACAAACGAGCTTGATACACCATTCCAACAAAACCGCCTTGAAGTATTCGTCATCCGACAAGGGTCTGCCTTGAAGAATCTCGACAAAGCTCACGATGGACACGGAGTCGCTTTTCGGCGTCGCATTCAAGATATTAACATCCAGATTCTGAGGTCGAACGATAGAGATGAACGAAAAATATTACCGAAACGTTGATCAGAAGAACATACACGACGAAACCACTTGATAACGTCCGTAGGCATAATCTTCAACTGCGCCATTACGTCCTCGTAGATACGCCCATAGATGCTGTCGAGTTTCTCGGTTCTTCGCATTGCGTCGCCGACGATGCCCATTGTTGTACGTGTGGGTTACCGGGGGAAAAACTTGCCCACCCTGCTCGATAGGTTTTTATCAAATGTGCTGATCTGTCAAATCCACTATCGAGATTTGCAACTTTTTTTTTTGTATCCACGCTCTTCGTGGCAAGGTACAGACGTATTTGTTTACATCTGACTTGAATGAAACGAGCTTGCCTTCCTCTGAGTCGCAAGATAAACTCGTAGGTTGAGGCGGACCTGTTTCCATCGGTAATGTTGTTAGAACAGGCGCGGAGACCAAAAAGGATCCAGATTCATCTTACCGGGGATTATCACAACCCGAACAGGTTGGTTGTACTTGAGAGAATGGGACCAGAAGAGTTAACTTGGTATAACAGCCAAAATTTGGGCCGAATACAGTGGCTGGTCGGAGTATTGACCCTTTTTTTCAAAGAATGAATCTAAAATGCCGCATATGTAACATGAATCGGGGCGAGGACCTGAAACGTGCCACCATGGCAGGTGGAGCGCTTTGTGACTTTAGAAAGTCATTACTAAATGCCGCTCGCCTGTAGCCACGCTCAGCGGTGAGCCCGCGGAAAGCTCGGTGTTTTCTGGCAGGTGATGGCAATTCTGATGATTTGAAGTTTGATTACGCCACACGCTAAGCACTGTCATCAGCGAATGAAGGAACAACTATCTCCCTTCGACTTTTCGGTCTACCCACGGAGAGGTTCAACTCGCAGCGGCCGATATGATAATGTGGGGCACGCATTCAATGTGTTAAAAGAGGCCATTGCATTAAGCTATTATATGTTCAACAATCATCACTGATTCTTGGGATAAACCGGATCCTGCATAAATCGCAGTCCATCGAGGAAAAAATCGCCTGGTGTTCACCGGGAAAAGACATAATATACATCCTCGATTAACTGCGATGAAACCCATCTGTGACTTCCATTAAAATCAATTTCAACAATGCCAACGAGTCGTCAGAGGAAAAAGGAACGTCTTCAGCAGCGATGCAATCTCCAAGTTTCATCCACGAACTAGAGGCATATCTATACATCAACACGGGCGATGCAAGCTGAACGAACTTAGTTACTCGTTGTCACCCGGCTGCCACTTGTTGTATATGTCAAAATATCACTTTGATAGTATGGACATAAAACCGAAATGAAATACCCAGACGTGGTGATGATCAGAGAGAAGCAATGGGTACCATATCATATCTTGTGGAACGCTTTCAATGGTACGCCAGTTTATTTCTTGTTGATTCCCCAGGGCAAAAGAAACATTCCGGGCTCTTAGGTTGCAGCGACACAGAGGTGTTACTCGAGCACCCGCCTTAACAAAGATATTGTACTATCCGGAATCTTGAACACATAACGAGGACAGAACTAGTATTCACGCACCCATGAAGCATCAGAGCGGTCAGGATGAATCACCCATGCCCTGAGGGCGTTATCGATATCATCCAGCCATTTCGTGACTTTCCTGGACGGAGTGGTATGGGATATTCTCCTGAGGGCCACGTACTGAGAATCCTTCATAGCGGTTGTGGGCTGCAACGAATCCCTCGTACTACCAGAGCGTACGACCTTTATAAGCGAATGCGTAGAAACCGGTTGTGCACAGCCAACTATAAAGAGGATGACGTACCTTTTCTCACCACCACTGGCGCCTCATGAACTCAAGTAACTCACAATTTGAACCACCAGGAGGACGATTCAGGCGCTTATCCATTTCCGTTTGGTCTGGAGTTGCCAAGGGGCCTCGACTCCGTCCGTCCAACCCTTCTGTATGTTGGAATTAGCAATCACGCGCGCAGCCACGACACCGGACCGACCGGACTACCGGTCTGCACATGGCGCACAACATTTACATTCCTCCGTCATATGTCTTCGTCATACGAGCACATTGTACTTACCGCGTATTTAATATTTCTCTTCGTCCTATGCTCGGATCTCTACTAGATCCTTTATCCCCATTTCTACACTATTTAGTTACTTTTCGTATATAAGTACTTTGTATTTCGGTCGAACACCTCAGTCCGTTGTTCACGAACTGAGTTCGTTCACTCGATAGGTAAATCATCCCGAATAAAGTCCGTTGTTCATGAACTGAGTTCGTTCACTCGATAGCATTTCTTTCATCAATATCACCTCATCGGTCCCGCGAACTCTTGAAGTTAGTCGAAAAGTGCGTCTCCGTCAATTCTCGGCGTCGTCGGTTTACCTTAGTGCTTGCAGACACACAGACCCTCTCCACTTTATCGCACAAAAAGAACGCAAGTGTCTCGAACTCCGCGACCAGCTCGCTCTCCATGAAAAGGAATTCGCAAAATGTACGTCTGCATTCCTCTGCTCACTTCTCGCCTACCCCGGGTAGTCAAACGCCAATGGGACTCATCGTCGACCGCAGTCACGAACCCAATCCTGCATCGTTTACCGCCACATTGTACGTGTTAGACGGGCTCAAGGAAGGCATCCGCTTGATCATGGCCGGATTCGCAGACTCGGAGGTGTCATTCAGCCATTAGTACGCGATGAGACCATTTTCGCTGAGGACAAGACGGCGACGACAGTGACCCCCCTTCATGGCCAGCCTCGGCTCTCGCATGCATAAGCGCGCCTTGCACGTCATCGAGCCAACGACGCCTACTAACGTAACAACCGTACCACCAGCCCCAAGCACCCTTGACACGTCCCTCCTTATCCTATGCTCCTCACCGCTCAAGAGTCCCGGGCCTGCTTGCACCATCTACGGTAACGTCTCCATCACCTGCACTCGCACTTGGCAATACTGGGCGTTCCAAGGCCACCCGGGTACGTTCCTCTTTGTGTTTTTGCGTCGAGCGCCGCTCACGCACGCGAGCAGATTATCCAAGAACCAGAATCGCGTGTCCGTGTTACTTGCGAGGGTTTCGAACACGATCACCTCCGCATTTTCTTCCGTTCTGATGCCTACTCCTGCGTCCAGCTTCAATCTTAATTCGAATTCATCTAACCTAATTCCATACCCCATTCTCAACCCAAATCCAAATCTGAGATCAGAGCCCACTTCGACGAAGCGACGCACATCCTGGCGCGGTGACGAGGACGAGGAATCGATGATTTCGACGCGGAACCGAAAGCAGTACACGAGTACGTACGGACTGTCGTCGTTTGACGACGGTGATTGGAAATGGTGATTAGTGGCGGGATCTGGTGTGACGGTTCAGAGGCGCGCAGTACAGGTAGAGTGGATGATGATAGTGAATACGTATGATTATATCCTCTCTAATGTGGAACTTATGACGTCTCGGCTTGCGTTTTCTGTTCTACCCTAGGAAAATTGTGCAAGCATCAAATATTTACATCATACAGAAAACCATCGCCAATTGCACGTATCGAGGTTATCCTCGGTATCCTTCCCCATCACGGCACACGGTATTGCGCGTTTCACATCATTGCATCGTCATTTGCAAGCCAAAGTATCGAAAATATATTTTTCTTTTATTCCCGCTTCACATCTTTTTTTCGTCTCGATTCTGATCCCAATCTTCATCGTATAACAATTAATGTCCTCGGTGGAGTCTTCATTGTCACAGCACATTCTCCCCATTCGCCGTTTTCTTCCCGTCCTCGTGTTGCCTATTCATTGTCTCGTCTCGCCCTTCATCTTACCTGGTGACAACAACTACAGTCGTGCCACCAATCTCGCCATCGTCCCGCCATCGCATCCCTACTCGGCGTTGTCTTGTTACCGTATTTACTTCTTGTGTCTCTCTTGTCCATGTGTCCCCCTGTCGTCGTTGACACCCCACATTCCTTGCGCCTGCGTCGTCATGTCTTACGTCTCCCATACCCTGTGTAGGGAGCTTGTGGACCTCGCACTCCCACTTAATTGCCCACATCATCATCATCGATGCAGACGGTCTTTTCATCATCACGTACATCAGCGCTCGTCGGAATGAGATCGTGTTAAGTATGACCGCTTGGCAGAAGTGCTTGGAATTATTACCACTGGGATTGACCAACGAAAATGAAATCGCCGCATCGTTCATTACTTCCAAGGCTGTCCAAGGTGCACTATTTAAGTGCTTACATTGTTCTGTCACAGGTTAAATATCAACATCTGATGATGGAACTGGAGTGTTTCCTAGACCATTTAAAATCCGTCACGATTTCAGCATGCCCTTTTAACGTCCTGATCCTTGGACCCTCAACTTCCACTGGCATACCTATTTTTTGTCCTCGAGCTAGCTCATGTCGTCCATATTAGGGATATATGTGGCTAGCATTGTGATAAATAACTATGCGACGCGTATGCATATTCACAAGCCCCCTTCGGAATTGGACCTCATCATCTTTTTAGTTGTGATTCTCACTGTTGTTGGATATGATTATAGTGAGTGTGTTGTTAATGATGCACGCACATGTCTAACTCACACTTCATTCATATCAGTCCTTACATTTTCTGATGAGGTGAGCACTCATTCATGTCGTATTTTTGGAGCTCACAAATCAATATCTTTAGATAGAATACATTTGGGTTAGTATGTAGGCATGTTCTTGGAGGATCACGTCAACTATATTCACTACAGAATAAACCCTGGACCTGGGTATCCACCTTGTTCATCCTTGTGAGCAGGCTGGAACACATTTGCAGTCTTTTGCTAATTATCATTGCAGATTCGTTACGTTGGCCTTTTCGCTGTCATGTATGTCATTATTGAAAGAAATGCTATCGAGTGAACGAACTATCGAGTGAACGAACTCAGTTCGTGAACAACGGACTTTATTCGGGATGATTTACCTATCGAGTGAACGAACTACGTACTAGTTAGCTCGAGTAGGTAGATATCGTACAAGTCTTTAACTCACCTC
>JBBPMM010000955.1:0-10919 GCA_038090335.1 Solioccasus polychromus
ATGCATTACAAAGGATAGTAAGTCTGATAGGATAGTCAGAATTGTTGTCTGGCGTGCACCGTATAGCATCCTCGATGAGAGAAATAGATTTGCTAAGGTCTGCAGGATTGTTGAGACGTTTGGGCACATTTAGAAACAGAATACCGAGGTTGGTAAGTATGACAGGTTCAAGGGGTGACCACAGTGTGTCAACTGCTTGGATTCTTCGTATTCCAGAAGAGCACGCCAAAAATATTCAAGGGAGTATGTGACATTTACTTTTCTTAGGTGGTTCTGGTAACAAAGAAGAGTATCGTGGCCTTGATCAGTTAGTTGCGCAAGCCAGTCTACCCACTCGCTTGATCCGAAGGCGGCCTCCAACCTTTCGCTGGGGGACCACGCGGCTCGACCAGACGCTTCGATGTCACTACCAAATCCAAATCTATTCTATCAAGGCTAGAGGACCAGTTTTCCGATCTCATGACTTCTCTTTACGTTTCCGGTTTCTCATCGCTGGCTCGGCTTCTTCGGCTTGTTCCGTCAACCTTTGGGATCTCGCCACATGGCAACTAATTTACCCCACGCTCTACGAATCAATTGAAATGTTGACCCTAGCTATTTCACCTGACAACCGCATTCTCATTAGTGGAACAAAAGACAAGATATCTGCTCGATGTCTTCCGATATTGTTCCAATGTCCTACTTCTTCCATGTGGCACTCACTCTGTGACCTTCGGAGCCCGTGAGTCGCTCCAAGCTGATTTGTTTTAGGTTGTAACTCATCATTACGGTAGCTTTGAAACATGTTAGTTTAAGTATATGAGCAAAGCAGCACATGAAGCGTGGACTCGAGGAAAATATGAACAGGCGGAAGAGATTTTTTCAAAGGAAATTTCGCGCTTATGCTCCCGCAATATTTTGGTTGAAATATCCTTCAATCGAGATGAATGACGCGGATGCACCGCTAATCACCTGCATTACCATGGGTTTTGCTTTCTTTGGACGAGGAGACCACCGAGAGGCGAGGAAAGCATTCGAGTTTTCCCTTCGCATTTGTGATGATGAAGCAGAACCATTTATTGACCTAGTAAAGGTAGACAAAGCACATCATATCGAGTGTTTTGAAATCATCCTTGCACACAGTTCATTATATTGTTCGAAATCGGATATCATCATGAAGACGAGGTCATCTGTTTCGAGACCAATCCTGTTGATTCCAACAAATCAACTAGCGCTGCGGTCAAGGTTAATACCGGACACATCGCGGTGTTCTTTATGCTGATATTTTTTTCAGGCATAAATGCTCGTTCTCATTTCTGATAGCCACACGATGATACAAGACTATGGGAAAGCTGTACAACTTTTGTCGAAAGCACAAGATCTCGGACCGTTTGTCCAAGTCCCAGAGTTAAAATCGATTTCATTGGTAAGTTGTTTGCGCATATTCGGCTTGTTGCTCACGCGTCTGGAAGATCTTTGGTTGGAACATTGATGGGCTGGAACTGTTTATTTACCAAAGAAAGTGCGAAACATTGTTCGCTGCCGGTCGGATGTGTGAGGCAATAGATTCCCTTCCCATAATACAGAAGGACTTGAAACGAGAAGTTGAAATGAGAGAAGCGGCGCATTAATGGCTTGTTGGTAAGAGTTCTCACAACGTCTGTTCAAACGGCTTTGAAACGCCTCACCAGATTCAGAAAACAATGTCTCGAAGCAGTAGAGGACCTTGGTGAAAAGGCAATGCGTGACAATGATCCAGATACTGCCATTACTTGGTATTTTGTAATCCTGGACCTGACCCGGCATCAGTTGAACGTATCTTCATGAACGGGCGAGGCATACGTGGCAAAGGAGATGTTTAAAAATGTATTGATAGGTGCAAACAAGGTAAACTCTACGTTGGGTCTTTGACATGAACGGACACAATGATCGATCGATTTTAGGTTATTGCGCAGAACGCTCTGCTCCCTCAAGCGCACGAAATGAAATGCTGCGCGCTCCGACGCCTTGAACGGTACGATGAAACCATCAAGGTATTGAAAGAGCTATCTGATGGTCGTAAGTTTGCCACTTCTCAAAATGGTCTGTTTGGTTGAGTATCATTCGAGAATTGCGTCATTGACACAGAAACGCGAGGGAAGTCATCGATGAGACTATCGAGGAAACCCTTTACAATATCCTACTTCGAATGATAGACACCCAGTCCCGGGCATATGTGCGGCGAAGGTCGCCTCAGACGCATGTTCGAATGTGACCCAGTCTTTCAGGATCTTATCGCGTCGATGACCGAGCGCGTGGGCACGGCTCGTATCAAGCACGTTGTCAAGGATTTCTTTCGATACGTCATGTTCTCCTCCGTTGGCAACAAAGAGAGCCACTATTTAGCGATTCCATATATAGTCTTCCGAAGAAGAGATGCACATGGTCCTCAAGCTCTAGACGTTTCGTAGAACCGCTGGCAAGGCTGGGTATCGTTGGGCGTGGAGCGATGCGTGTTGCATCGACAAAAGGAACCAGTGGGAATTCGAGAAATGCATCGACTCCATGTTCAGATGGTACTACCACTCTTCTCTCACCCTCGTATACCTCTGGGACGTTACGCCGTCGTCGACACCAGGTTGCGCCCGTCCGCCGCTACTTGGATGAAGGTGTGAAAGATGGATTTCTAGCAAAGCTATTCAACTTCATAAATTCTGGTTCCACTGCAAATCATTTTTTGAAGGCTTGCAGTTCGAAGAATGAGCCATCTGTAAAAGATATTGCAGTCAGCTTAGTGGAAGATCCTGAGCAGTTCTATAATATCTCCGGAGGATATGAAGGGTAAGTGTTAGCATCACACTTTTACAAAAGCTAAGATTTACCTGCGGAACAAGTTTCACGACTGAGTCGCGTCACATCGCTTCTCGAAACCGCCACATTTTCAATATTACGCTAAGCAAAATGATGTCAAAACCAATTTTACTTGGTATCCTAGCTTGTTGATGAAAGTGAATATGAACGCGCCTTGCGAGAACCCAGGAAAATCTTCATCAATGATGACTTGAATTCCTATCAATTCTTTGGAAACGCAATCTTTGTGGCGCCACATGAAGGTCTGAAAAGTTCGTACCACTGGGACGGGAAATGGATCGTAAGCGGGGGCTTTGATCGCAAGGTGACAAATTGGAACGCAATCAGTCATCAGAGGGTCGGTGAGTCCACGCAGCATGACAGGGTCCTTAGTTCCCATCAAAGGGTCTACTGCTCGCATGTCCGTGGCTTCACGAACTCCTCGACCTCTCTCAGCTACGTGATGATTGCGACGAGGCCAACCTGAACGCTGCCTCGGACGATCTCTTCACAGTACGAGCAGAGTCCATCGACGAAGATCCTTCTGAGCCAAATGAAAATTCAAACTCTTCCTGATCCCTCGCCTTTGGAACCGAATGATGAACGTACGAGAATGCTCCGCTTCATTTCCCGTCTGATACAGTCTACGACTGCGCTGTTACTCGCTGTGCATCGCCCGGGGGTGTACAGACGAGTTGCGGCGGATCACGAAATAATCGCGCAGTTGCGCAGGGACGTTGCGATAGATCGTATCCAGTCAGGGTGGTAGAAATAAATATAAAATAATTTTATATTCCCAAACATCTTGTGTGTCGAATACCGTCTGAATTTGATAATTCGCAATCCTAGAAGCTATTAGTGTAGACCTTTTGAATCGTCACGCAAATCACCACGACTAGACCGCACGACGTGTTTCGGAGATTGCAAAAGAAGCCGACAATGCGTCGCTGAACGACAGCATGATCAACCGAACACCGAACCAAGTCGGACTCGATATCATAATCAATCACTCGCCGCGACACGGTAGAAAAAGGCTTGTATGACTCAAATCAAAGTTTGCGCAGGCATCGCAGTTGGCGAAGTTCGCCCGAGTCGTATCTGAAAGCAAACGCGGAATCGAAGGTGTGCCGAGTCCGAATCGGCCGCAATCGTCATTTAATTCTTCAAAGTCCCCACAAGTGAGCCGTCTCGTGCCGCAGCAAACTAGCTCAGCAGTGATCGGACCAATACATTAAATTACCAACCTTCGAAATCCCTCGAAAGTTTGACCGGCGAACTCGCCGGATGGCACTCGCCGATCCCCGACGATTAATTGACTCACCTTCTTACATCGCTGCATCGCAAGCTTGTTGCGTGTTACTCATGCGATCGTACCGAGTCATGTCATTGCCACCGAAAGTTTCGGTAACATGACAGGTACCCGATGATCCTCCCGGTATCTACGCTGCATGGCTGAATGGTTGGGACGCAGAACAAGCATTTCCTTGGTCGTCGTTTCCTTCAAGTCCATTATCAATTTGTGAACCGGTCAAAGCAACTTCCCTGCGAGGGGAGACCAGGATTAGCGAGCGTGATTCACAATGCGCAGTAAAAAGCACATATAAGCTCTGAGTCAGCAACTTCTTGATAATGAGATTCGAACACTGTGAAGTAAACTTAGGTGTCAATCCATGCTTTTGTCTCCTGGACTTCGAAATCATTGCACGGAAGTATGGAACGCCACTCAGGCGATATTCTCGTCCAAAAGTGGTATTCACAAAGAAGACATACCTCGGACATGATTTGGCCGGGATATTCGTGGTTCCTTCGGTTAGAATTTTCCGTTAAAAGAGCGAATGACATGAGATCCACTTGGATAAACCAGGCCGCCTTCCTAGACTGTGATGTGAGAGTGAAAAACACTTTGCAGACCGTCGGCCAAATCTCCCGTAGTTGGCCCTTTGGAGGCCAAAAAAAGGAGAGGGAGGCGCGAATTAGCGGATTTCTAAATATGGCAATCGGGCCACCGCATGTTCGACAGTGATGGCGGCTTCGTTCACACCCTGAGAGCGGCATTACTGCGCGGCGAGTTAATGCGACCGACGTCTGTGCCTGCAAACCCACACCGTCCCCGCCATCGTGTACCCTGGGACGTCGGTGCGACACACCTCCGGATCTAGACCGCCACTCATGTGATGATGGGCACATGTATGTATCACCCGCCGAACTAAGGTCCCCGTCAAGCGTTCAACGTGCGGCCTGAATTTTGTGAATCTGCCATTCCAAAAGACGCGAAAAATTGTTTCTATCGTTTGTCCACCTTGCGTACCGACATTAAGTCAATCAGTAAACGGATGCGGGGAACTGGAACTTTGCAGGAAACTAGCAGGAACAGCTCGGACCACCGCCACTCGGGACGACCCGCAGGACATCCACCAGACCTTGTCTCATGCAAATCGTAACGACTGGAAAGAAGAAGAAGAAAAAGGCACATCGCCCACGCATCAAGGGGCCTCGACCCGTCGAGGGCGAATCCAGGGGGGTACGGCCCGCCGTGTTCGCCGGACGCTTCTTGGTGGATGTGCCATATGCACATTGCGTACTAGGGCGCAAAGTTGACTCGCTGGCACCTGATATCGGCTTTTCGGACGCAACCCCTCGGATATGAAGTTTGAAGAACGAACATGGCCGATTCGATTCAGCAAACTCGGCCAACCCGGACCACCAGATCAGAATCTTCCCTGCCTTGAGCCTTTCTCGGCGTTGTGCGGCCAGATGCTGTACTAATCGGTGAGGCGGGGAGCGATACCCGCAACCCCGAGCCCGATATCAAACGAGTGTTATACGTGGTTGCAGGCGATACCAGATGTGACTCGAACGAGCAGAAAGCGGCTAGTGCGATATCGACTGACATTGCCAACGGGGCGAGGATAATCCGTACAGTGGAATTCCCGCCGCCGTATGCTGCGCTAACCGGAAACGCAGGTACAGCAATTGATGAGTGAAACTTAATTATCCTCATCGTTTTCTTGGAATGTAGCGAAAAAGGACGATCTCGACATCACTTTTGATCACCGTACTTGGAAAGTGGACGCCTCATGATATCATGGCTTATCAAGTACAGCATGACGACAGAGTCACGACCTTGGACACTAACTTGTCGCATTTACACAGCTACAAGGCCTTATGCGGCTCGAAACGCGGACCCGCAGCGATGAAGAATGGAGAGCATATGTCGGACGAATACTGAGATTCTGGGTCTTTCCTTCAGAAAAGGCACCAGGGCCGATTACTGATAATTACTCCTTAACGGGTTTGACGTACGCCTGGCCAGGCCACTGTCATCTATACTCCGTGGGCCTACTAGGGAAGTTGCGAACATTATTGTAATCTGAGGAACAGTACCACATGGATTTCCCCTAACCGAGCCAGCTCGTTACGACATTGGGTCGTATTGCTCCGTGTAGTATGCGTCGAGCCGATTGTCCGAGCTTGAGTTTGTGAACACGAGTGATTAATATGGTGGACAGGCCAGCCAACGTCAGCCAACGCCATCAGAGACGAGGTGGTAAGATTCAGCACGACAGTTATGAACTCGCCAGATCGACACCGAGCCTGCCAGATACCCGTAATAAATGAAAACCTCACTGAAACGTCGATGCGGTGATAGGTATTAAAACCCTGCGCCCCCATTGTTCTCACGCAAGCTGAGTAACGTTTGGAATTGTCATCACGGGTCGCGTCGCTTGACGTGTCTGTGAAACCTTAGGTGGGAAGCTTTGAGGCTGAAGTGGGGTGGTCGGGTTTCATGTATCCCCGACCCGCGCAATTTCGTGCTTCTTTCCATGTCAATTCTAGGGATGGGAGCAAAAGAAAAAGATGGGACTAGGTGACGAGACGAGGAGCTAGTGGTAAGGAACCCATAGTTGCCGACACGCGAGCGCAAGCGCAGATCAGCGCTCGCTGTCAACTCGAGATCTACAATCACGACATGACATGGAAACCATCCAAATGCATAGTGTGCAGTTGGCATCAATGAACCTATGCCGGGATGTATTGCATTAACATAGCGTATGATGTTCTACACCAGCGGCGCGACAATGTACATGCCTATGCCTTGGTGACGCGGCCATCAGAATGCTATTCAAGTCGAGAATGCAACTCGAACTTCGAGAAGGAAAAGCGTCCAAGGCCTGGGATAAAAACGTGGTGAATCTGTCGGCGCCGTTGGGGTTGCGGACAAGGAACCAGAGAAAGACTTTAGCGAGGTGGAGAAGTTGTGCCAGTGAGAAAATACCACGCTCTCTGGGAACACAGCCTCACCCTCAGATCCGAACCAGTTTGTGCTGACTCTCACTCACTCATCTCGACTTGCTGTTC
Source organism: Solioccasus polychromus (assembly GCA_038090335.1). Taxonomy (NCBI): domain Eukaryota; kingdom Fungi; phylum Basidiomycota; class Agaricomycetes; order Boletales; family Boletaceae; genus Solioccasus; species Solioccasus polychromus. The sequence continues at coordinate 7,168 of JBBPMM010000955.1, forward strand.
TTTTGCTGTGATCCCTTGGCGGCTGCACCTGAATCTTATCTTTTTTTTTCTGCCACCGGATGTAATCCAACTGGCTTATGTGCTAGCAATTCTGGCTTAGCGGGCTGTATGCCCGGAAGCAAAAGCCCTCCGACTGGTATATAAGCGTCGACCCTGTCCTGGGTCATATATCAATCATTTCATCCATTTCACCTCCACCCATCCACAGTACTCTGTTTCATACACAACGAGTGTCATGTCCTGCCCATTCTCTTCCCTTACTTCGCCGGTTGAGCACCACCCGCACACCAAAGAATGCCCTATGACAGGGAAGATGCATACTTACTGTCCCCCACAACCTGGTGACCTCCGGTCGCCCTGCCCGGCATTAAATACCCTCGCCAACCATGGTTACCTGTGAGCCGTCTGACATATCACCACATCTTCAGACCTACTGACTGCGTTGCGTCGCGCAGACCACGGAATGGTAAAAACATTGGCGTATGGCAGATCGCCAAAGCACTCCAGGAAGGATACCGTTTATCTACCATCCTTTCATATTTCCTTTCGTTCAGCGGCGTCTTCCTCCTCGCGCAATATCGCAAGATGTCCCTTGCCGATCTTGCTCGTCACAACCTGATAGAACACGATGCTTCCTTGTTCCACCTCGACGCGCACAACGATGCCGAATATGCCCCCTCCCGGGTGAGCGACTCGCTGATGAGGGTATCACTCGAGGAAGGTGGACGCTACCGACCAGGTCACATGACGCTCGAAGACGTCGCCAATATTCGCGTAAAGCGGGAGGCTGAGTGCCGACCGTTGGATGGCGTCCATGCGGAGATTGCGCGCGGGGAGATGGCAGTCGCAATCGGCATACTGGGTGGCCAGAACGCAGCCAAGGAAGGTGTCGACATGGACCTATTAAAGATGTGGGTACAACAAGAGCGTTTGCCCGACAGCTGGAAGCCGGATCATACCCAGGGTCTCTACAAGACTTATAAGATGACGACTGTAATAAGGGAGCGGATGAAAGCAATGCAGGAAGGAAAGATGCACAACATTCTGGACGACGATTCTAGTTTGACTCAAGCGACGGAGTCGGCGAAGACAAAGTGATGCTAGCCCGGAACCATTGTAGCCACGTTTTGCTGATTTATTTTGATCTATATATTCGACAAGTCTTTCTACGTTACATTTACTTTACCTCATTCTTCTGCGTACCCCATGCTCGCTGTCTAATAGCGTACTACTACTGCATTTGTCTGTCTACCCAATGATACTCTGTTGCTCGCTTGCTAATTGAATTTTTATTTCTGAAAAGTTTATACAAAAAAAAATTAGCTAAACCCACAATAAAACTCATAAGTGAGCGTGTATTAGAACTAGCGACTATTAGACTTACTTTCGACTGCATTCAATGTGTGATCTTCCTTTGTTTCACTTGCGTACAGACAAGCATTCGGAAGAGACCGTATGAATATATCCGGGAGGATACGGAACTAAAAATGTGTAGACCACGTGACTGAAAAACATTGCTAGGACTTGATCAGGATGCTAAATTTGGACCAATATGATGATCGGTTTCCGTCAGTCTATTGCATCTCCGTCACATCCGTTCTCCAGAATCAGGTATAAAATGGCGTAAGTTTTATCCTTTGACTCTCTCATTCTTTTCAGCTTTTCTTTACTCTTCGACCCACTTCTACATCATGAAAATTCTCGCCATTCTGTACCGAGGTGGAAAGGCCGCCACTGCTGAGCCCCGTCTTGGAACCATCGAGAACCAGGTCTATCACCGCCCTTGCCTCTCCTTTTTATACGGGCTCACTCGAAGTTCTTTAGCTTGGTCTCTGCCCTTGGCTCGAGTCCCTCGGTCATAAATACATTGTATATTCTTCATTTCCTCTTCTCGCAGTCATCACGAAAGTTGCAAAACCGTGACATGCGATGACATGTCACATGGATGCGTTCTCACGCAGAAATGATGTCATATGTCGTTATCCGAGTGCGACTGGCCGTACTCGAATAACGATAAGCATATATTGCACTCTTTTTGAGCATCGATCGACAATATATGCCCATTTTCAGGTTTCCAGCAGTTGTATATGATGTAGTTAGTCAGAGAAATAAATTATAAACAGATATATGCCCTCTCTAGCAAAGACCGGCTGTAAGCCCATTGGCACACAAGTCACATGTGCTATAGTATATCACCGCCGTGCCTTGTAAGATACTGTAGTTGATCTTGTACCCGTACGTTGCTGTCGTCTTACAGAGCTTGGCCCAGTTCTTTGGTGTCCGCTCGTCTCAGTGTTTCCGCCGTTGGCCACGGCTGGTTTCCACAGACCACTTGAGTGATGACTCGTTGGAGAACCAATGGATCATATATGCTCGTTTTGCGGTCATTAGGCATCGTATACATTGTAGTCACATAGAACAATGTATTATATGCATGTATGGGCACTACCTAGGATAGACGCGAACATCAATGCACAGCCGCTACAAAGCACCATATCCCTCCTCGACAAGAACCCAATTGTCAAGTTCTTCATCCTCGTCTTGAGTGCGCGGTCCCCTGTATGCTCATGAGACAAGCAATAGATCATCCTGCTTAGTCAATGAGTATAAAGCTACCGACCTCACACAGTCACGGTCATGGTCTCGATCATCCAACTTCACTTCCAATGTCAATCATCCACTCGCAATGTCCCGGCTCAACTCTACCAAGGTCAACTCTACCAACGCTGAAGCCCACCTCTCTGGCAACATCATCACGCTCGAGGTCAACAACCTCCTCAAAGGCTGGCCGACCTACATCATTGAGTTCACCCCGGAGAATCCGGGTCCCATCGTACATATTCCACTAAATCATGCATATATGCTTACATTTCTATCATAGAAACTTGTCCTGCACCTTAAGGATGTCCCCAAGCGCGCATACATTGAGGCCACTGACTCCGATGACGAAAGGTCCGTGCGTTTCAGCAAGAAGGAATGCTCGATTGCGGCGATTGACATGAATATTGAGGTGTAAGTAGTAAGATTAATGTTCTATCAATTTTCTGTCATTATTCTAGGGATCCTATCAATTATACATGTCTGAAAGGACTTATGTACAGCTGTCTCTTGCCCCAGGCCTGCTATCAGCGACAGCACGAACACTGGATCTGACAATGGACGATCTCGCTCAGTAACTGTCACTCACGAGCGAGGCGCAACATCAAGCTCATCCACTGCCGTCAAAACCTCCAACTTAGCGTCTCCTGGGCCAGGACCATCCACTCTGAAGAAGCGAAAACAGCTCGCAGATGATCTTTTCGATGACGGCTCTCCATTGACCTCAGAGGAGGAACTCAAAAGTACTCGGGTTGTCGAGAAGAAACGCGGTCACGTCGCAAGGAAGGTTGGTACCTGGGTGACGTGCCAAAGCAGTGTAGCAAGGTGCCATTCATTCCAGGCTCTGTACAGTTGCTAATGCGTTCGATTGTTTAGACTTTCAATTCTTCATTTGCCCCGCATCGCCTACAAGAACCGTGTACAGGCATCGTGATTGAACGGCAGGAATTCAGGTATTCAGTCATCGTCGTGCAGGTAGTTCATACATTACATTTTATATTCGTGTGGCCTGCAACAGAGGTTATCATACATTATATGTCTCTCGGTGTGATGATATGACAATACATGGCATTATAAGAATTTAAATACAAAGGGTGCGCATATCGTGAAGAGTGAAACTTATCGGATCAGGCGATTTTGATCGGAAAAACGTA
>JBBPMM010000957.1:0-10914 GCA_038090335.1 Solioccasus polychromus
CTGTCCCAATGAGTCACTCATTTGAAATGGCTGTCATTTGCTCAAATCTGATCCAAATGTTTTGATTCATAGATGAATTCCATAGCCAAGAGTAAGCTCTTTCATTCATACAGCCAGGGTTTAGAGCCAGATTTATAGGTTATTGTGTTATAGTGCATTTAGTGCAAAATGACCAAACATTGGGACAGTTTTTTGAGCCACTGTAACTTGGCATCAGTCCAGCAGCCACAAGATGAAAATGATTGAACATCGTAATGGCAGGATATGTAGTATAATACTAGTACATACAGTGGGCATGTAATTTATGAAACTAACCATTGGCAAATGAGCGAGAAACTGTCCATCAAGAATTGCAGTCTTATCATGTTGCCCACCACTTGAAACAGTCCAAAAATGGTATATCACACAGCCATTCAATGTAATGATAACAACTATCAACATCTGTCCACATAATGGTGTTCTTGTTATGCTGAGGCTAGTAACTCAGCTAGTAACCAATGAAATATATGCGATGGTATATGCCTATATGTCTTTGAGGTAATCCTAAGATGATCACAATGAGAATGGTTGTCTCCCAATAAAGGGTATCAATGCATCCGTAATAATGATGGTCCATCTGAATGGTTGCAAGGAAGATAATCAGCTGATAGGTCACTCCTTGATGAGTGAGAAAGCTTCTTAGCGCGGTGGCTTGAAGGACTGGAATGGTGGTGATCTCGCTTGTCCTGAGCGGCTTGCTGGTTACTAGGCTTAGATTGTGTAGAACTAGCTAAGGTACATGGATGAAAAGTCTACCTATTTATAGGTAGAGAAGCTGCGCACAGACAGGGAAGAAAAAGGAAACTATCTAGAATGTTCCAGAGAATGAAGACCATAATGGGAAACCCTTAGCTCCAGTGCTACAAGGTAAAATGGGAGAAATTGGAAGTGGAAGAAATAGGAACAAGACTTGGAGAAAATAGGGAATGGGAAGACTCAGAAATAATAGGAGAAAAGATAGGGGTTCCTCATATGACCATAACATTACCCCCTTCTTATTGTCCAGATCACAGAACTGGACTATTATTCTTGTCTCCAGAAGAAGAGTTCTCATCTACGATCCACTTCGTGACAGGCAGGTTAGTGGAAATATCTGGGCAATAGGTTACCTTATGCCTGCAGACACCACATCCATCACAGGGGAGTCCTCTACATGTGCTCTTTTGATGTCCTGGAGCCCATAAAAAACACTTTGGGCAATGATACTCCCGACACTCCATGTACCAGTGCCCCCACTGTTGGCACTTAAAACATTGACCTGATCGAATAGGGGAGTCAGAAAGGGAGTTGATGTCGATTGGTCGATCAGGTGTCCCAGGGGAAGGGGAACAGGGAGGTGGCAGTGAGAGAGTGGGTGGACAGGATGTCAAATGATCAGGTAGGGGTTGCATCCATTCTGGCTGGGGGGTCCATGTAGGTCTGGTGGATTTGGGTACAGGTAAGGCAGGGGAATCGTCATATGATGAGAGGCAGGATTGGGTAGGCACAGAGTAAGGGGTGGGTCGGCATCAGGGGTGATGATGCAGTCTGTGAGTAGGAGCAGGAGGAGAGGGCGAAGATGGGGGACTGGGTGAAGAGAGAGAGGAAAGGAGAAAACGGGGTTCAATCCCATTAGTAACAGTTAAGGGGAACCCTTGATAGCAAGTCTCCTTGGTGGGGGTAAGACTATCCAGAAGAGACTGTAGTATAGGGATAGTAGAGGGAGGAATTCAGTTCACGAAGAACCAGAAGCCCTCCAAGTGCATAAGGTCAAGGAGATGGTTCAACATCTGTTGGGTAGAATGGTCGATAGCCTGCATAAACGTGGAGCTGGCCCCAGAGCAAGAACATTGGAAGAGTAGATCAGTAGTGTAAATCTGATGGTACAAGCATACCATTGTCTGCAATGAGGTGGCTTGGTTCCAAAGGGGATCGTGTTCGACACAGAAGAGAGGATGAGGATCAGCAAGGATGGTGCCAAAGAGGATACAGTGATAAGAGATGGGGAGGCATTCAGCATAGATGGTGAGAGACGACATGGTAGAGAGAACAAAAGTGACGGATGAATGGAGGTGATAAAGTGGTTGAGCGGAGTCTCAAAGATGTCGTTGGGTTTTATACTCTTCGAGTACCTCAGAAGCATTTACTAGATTAGATTCCAGTTCCCATGTATTCTCGGCAGAGGAATACCCTTTCCACTTTACAAGATATTGTCACCATCCCCGTGTTCCTCGGTGATTAAGAATATCTTTGACTTCCCATTCTTCTTCTCCTTCTATCTCTTCTGATGGTGGTTTCAGGAAATTGGGTCCATGTTCAGGGGTTTCCCAATAGGATGATAAGAGGGATGCATGAAAGACATTATGGATTTTCTGAGACAGGGGTAAGCAGAGCTCATAGGCAAGGGGAGAGATGACCTTGGAAATCTCAAAAGGACCCTCACATCGAGGAAGGAGTTTCTTGGAGGTATGGCAGAAACAGAGATTCCGTGCTTCCAGCCAAACCTTATCTCCGACTTTCCATGGTTTAAACTTGGAAAAGGTCCATTCCTTCATGACCCGAGCGGAGTTCTCATGAGCCACTAAAGCTTCCTTTTGTGCTTCTTCCAAGAGGGAAAGACATGTTTCTAGAGCCAGGATAAAAGTCTTTCCAATGGGTGGGTAACTCCTGGGCTCATATCCAAGCATGAGAGAAAATGGAGTCTTCTGGGTCAAAGCATGGGCATTGGAGTTATGAGAAAACTTGGCCAAGGGGAGAAGGTCTACCCATTTATCTGGACAACCTTCAGAAAAGATTCTGAGGTAGGTTTCAAGGGATTGATTGGCATGTTCGGTTTCACCATCGGTTTGCAGATGGTATGTGGTGGAGAGACAAAGGTCATAGTGAAGAAGTCGAGCAAGTTCCCGGGCAAAGGCTGAGGCAAACTGAGGGCCGCGATCTGAGATGACTGATGAGTGGAGACTGAAACGAGGGAAAACTTTCTCCAAGAAGAGTTGGGCTACCCCCTCTGCATCAATAGTTTTGGAACAGGGGGCGAAAATTACCCCCTTCATAAGGCCATAGTCGACCATGACCAAAATAGAGTCAAAACCCCAAGATGGGGGGAGATCAGTGACAAGATCAACAGAAATTTGCTCAAAGGGTCAAGAGGCGGCGGAGGGAATAGGGGATAGGGGGGGGACAGTCAGATGGGTATTAACCTTGTTTTGTTGGCAAACAGCACAGCCAGAGACAAAATGGCGAACAAAAGTAGAGAGGCCCGGCCACCAAAAGTCACGAGAGACCAAGGCAGTCGTGTGGAAGATACTGCCATGGCCTCCAGCAAAAGAGGAGTGGACAGAGGAAATGATGTCATGGCAAAGAGACTCAGGAACATAAAGACGATGTTTATAGTAAAGTTTACCATTGTCAAAGGTCCAGTTGAGGAGCGCAGAGCATGGGAATAACAGAGATCCCTGGAGACATTTATCAATAGTGGAAAGAACCAGAGGGTCCGTTGACAAGGATTGGGTGATCTTATCTGAGAGTGCAAGGTCAATATGTTGAATAAAGACATTATCAGGGAGAAGAGTGACAGCTTGGTTATCATCAGCAGTGTCCACGTTATCCTGGTGAGAGAGCACATCAGCCAGTCCCATCTGGGAGCCAGGCTGATGGACAAAGTGAAGATCAAAGTCTTGGAGGAATAACAACCAGTGAGCCTGGCGATGAGACAGTTTCCACGGTTCCCAGAAATAGGAGAGATTTTTATGATTGGTGAGGATGGTAACTGGGAGAGAAGTTCCTTGGAGGTAGTGACGCCATTCATAGAGGGCATGAATAATAGTGAGTAACTCTCGATCATAAATGTCATAGTTTCGTTTGGCAGGAGATAGGGTCTTGGACAGGTAGGCACAAGGATGTAAGTCCCCATTAGCATCCTTCTGCATAAGAACTCCTCCTGTAGCCACTAAGGAGGCGTCGGTCATGAGGAAGAAAGGAGATGTGGTGTCCAGAAGACGAAGAACCAGGGTGGACATGAAAATCTGCTGGAGGGTGCGAAAAGCAGCTTCATGGGAAGCAGACCAGTCCCAAGCGGTCGATTTTTTAGTAAGGTCGATAAGGGGTTGGGCAATGGTAGAGAAATTAACGATGAATTTCTGGTAGAAATTGCAAAACCCGAGGAAAGACCGAACTGCTTTAACGGATGTGGGAGGTTGCCAGTCTTGGATAGCCTTCAACTTCATAGGATCCATGGATGCCTGATGATGACCAATAACCATACTGAGGTATTCCACCTCAGCAATGTTGAAAGAACACTTGGAGATTTTTAGGAATAGGTAAAGGTCTTTGAGACGTTGGAGGACCCGTTTTGTTCAGGCAGTATGCTTGTCAGGATTAGAGGAGTGAATAAGGATATCATCCATATAGATGACTACCCATCCTTCAGAGATGAGATCTTGGAATCCATCGTTCATGAATGCCTGGAAGGTAGCAGGAGAGTTGCATAAACCGAAGAACATCACCATTGGTTCAAAGAGACCAAATGGCATGATGAACGCTGCCTTCCATTGATCCTCAGGTTTGATGAGAACATTGTTATATCCCCATTGTACATCGAACTTGGTAAAGATTGTTGAATCTTTCAGTTTATCCAAGAGATCAGAGATGAGGGGAAGAGGATAGGCATTCTTGATCATATGCGAATTTAGATACCTGTAGTCCTTGCAGGGATGTAGAGAACCATCCTTCTTTGGGACAAAAAAGAAGGGAGATGCTTGAGGGGACTTCAACAGAATAATCTGGCCGGTTCATAGGTGTTCATCAACAAATTCTTTACATGTCTCCATCTCCTTAGGGTTAAGGGGATAAACTTTGGTGACTTTTGGAACAAAGGTCTCATCGAGATCGATGCCATGATCAAAAGGTTGAGATGGAGGGAGGAGATCATAAGTCTTTTCTTCAAACACCGAGGCGTATTCCCCATACTGTGGAGGTAAGACTTTCTCCTTCTTCAGTGCTGCGATGGTGGCTTCAGTAGCAATGGTGGTTTTTTGTAATGATTCTATCAGATATCATTGTTCTAGAGCTTCTCCTTCAGCACCAGAGGGCTGGTATAGTGATGATCTGGTTTGTCCAGTCAATCATGGGATTGACTTTAGTGAACCAAGGGATTCCTAGAATAGCATGATCCTCTCCACAATTTAGCACTAGGAAATGAATGACTTCCTCCTGGCCTGCCATATTTATGGCTAGGAAGGCTTCTTTTCGGACAAACCCTCCCTTATTAGCAGATCCGTCAGCATTGGAGGCTTTTATGGGAGAAGGAAGTCACCTAGTGGGGAATTGGTATTTAGCAATGGTGATCAGGTTGATGAAGTTTTTGGTGGCCCCAGAGTCAAGAAGGGCTTGGATTTCAGCAGTTTTCATTCCATGAGAGAGAGAGATAGGAACATGAATGGATTTCTCTTTCAATCTCATCATGGATCTTCCCCCAGTTCGGGGCTTTGACTCTATTTTGGTCATGGTCAACCATGGCCTTACAGAGGGGGTAATTTTCTCCCCATGCTCCAAAAACATCCACACCAAGGGTGTTGCCCAACTTTTTCTGGAAAAGGTTTTTCCTAGATTCAGACTCCACTCTTCCATTATATCGGACAGAGGACCCTAATTCACATCAGCATTCACACAAGAACTCTCCCAACTCCTGGGTTACGACTTACGACTCTCCACTGCTTACCACCCTCAAACTGATGGAGAAATGGAACAAACCAACCAGTCTCTAGAAACCTACCTAAGGATATTTTCCAAAGGTCGTCCAGACAAATGGGTAGACTTACTTCCCCTAGCTGAGTTCTCCCATAATTCCAATATACATGCTTCCACTCAAAAAACCCCATTCTCTCTGATGTTCAGAATCGAACCAAGGGGATATCCCCCTCTCAGAAAGATGTTTATCCCGGCCCTGGAAAAACACCTTTCCCTTCTCAATGAAGCATGGAAAGAAGCCCTTGTGGCTCATGAGAATTCCATCCAGATTATGAAGGAATGGACCTTTTCCAAATTCAAACTGTGGAAGATTGGAAATAAGGTCTGGTTAGAAGCACGAAATCTCCAGTTCTGCCACACCTCCAAGAAACACCTCCCTCATCAAGAGGGACCTTTTGAGGTTTCAAAAGTTGTCTCTCCCCTCACCTATGAACTCTGTTTACCCTCATCTTGGAAAATCCACAACATTTTTCATGTGTCTCTCTTATCGTCCTATTGGGAAACTCCTAAACATGGACCCAACTTTCTAAAACCACCATCAGAAGAGATAGAAGGTGAAGAAGAATGGGAAGTTGAAGACATCCTTAATCACTGAGGAACACAAGGATGGCGACAATACCTTGTTAAATGGAAGGGTTATTCCTCCGCTGAAAACACCTGGGAACCAGAATCCAATCTGGGAAATGCCTCTGAAGTTTTACTAGAGTATAAAGCTCATCGACATCTTTAGACTCCATCTCTCATCCCATTATTGTCCACATCTAATGCTCTATTCATCTGTTGCCTGTACCATGTCATCTCTTGCCATCTATATACGCTGAACATCTCCCCATTTTTTACCGCCACCTTCTCTTTGGTACTGTCCTTGCTGACTCTTCTGTGTAGAACATGACCCTCTTTGGGGTCAAGCAACCTTGTTGCAGATGATGGTATGCCTGTACCACCAAATCTACACAACTGATCTCCTCTTCCAACACTCTCACTCTAGCACTAGCTCTTTATTTACGCAAGCTATTGACCATTCCGTCCAGCTAATGCTGGACCATCTCTTGGATGTCATGCATGAGGAAGGTTTTTGGTTCTTTGTCAACTGTATCCCACCCTCCACTATTTCCATACTTCAATCCCTCTTTGATGGGCTCACTCCTATGGAGGAAACTCATTATCAGGGACATCCCTTGACCACCACCAACGCTATAATGCCAAGGTTCCTTCTCTTGCCACTCTCATCCCCCAGTCCATCATCACCTCCTACACCCCCTTCCATGCAACAACCTCGTCATCATCCTCAACGTCATCCCACACCTTACTCTCCCTCCACTCCTTCTCTTCTTTCATCTTATGATGATTCGCCTGCCCTTCCAATACCCATGCCTGCCAGACCCACTTGGACCCTGCAACCGGAGTGGATGGTTCCTCTCCCCCTGGAAATCAATGTGACTTCCCCTCCTTCCTCATCTTTCCCCATGTCCCCTCTGGATACCCCCAACCATCCCATTGATGTCAATCACTTGCCTGACACTCCGAACCGACCAGGTCAGTGTTTTAAGTGTCAACAATGGGGACACTGGTATTCAGAATGCTGGGAATATCGCTGCCCAAAATGCTTACTCTGGGCCCCTGGTCATCAAAAAGATGCCTGTCGCAGTCTTCCTTGTGATGGGTGTGGAGTTAGGGGACATAAGATATCTCATTGCCTGACTGTCTCAACTAATCCCCCTATTGCTGCATGGATCATAGAGGACCATAGTTCCTCCAGAGGAGAGAATAATTCAGCTCAGTGAGCTGAAGCCTATGAAGGGGGTAATGTTACAGTTTTTTCCTTTCCTTGCTCTTTCCTATTCTACCTGACTGTCTCCAAGTTTTCCCACATCCTGTTCCTATTCTTTCTGTTTCCGAATCTTTCTGCTTTTACCTCATAGCACCAGAGCTAAGGGTTACCACTTATAGTCAGAATACTCTGGAACATTCTAGATAGTTTCCTCTTTCTCTCTTGGTCTGTGCGTCAACCTTCTACCTATAAATAGGTAGACTTCCTATCCATGTACCTTAGCTAGTTCTATGCAATCTAAGTCTAGTAACCAGCAAGCCACTCAGGAGAGCAAGACCATCACCATTCCCATTATCCAGGCCACTACTCTCAGGGCCTTCATTGAACATCGCAGAACAACTTATCAAGTCTTACTCTTCCTTGCCACTGTCCAGCAAGAGGTTTCTCAGGTATGCATTGATACCCTCTATTGGGAGATGACCATTCTCGTTCTAGTAATCTTGGAATTACCATGAAGACATATCAGTGTCTTTCACCAACTGTACTTCATCAGTTACTAGCTGAGTTACTAGCCTCAGCATAACACTAACTAGATCCTGTCGCAGAGCCCCATGATGCTGACCAACACCCTACTCACTCTGATCACCCCTTTCTCTGCGACTCTCATCTTGCAAGAGTTCCCCCACACACCCAGTTCTGGCTCCCGCTCGTCCTACTTGGACCCCTCAATCTGCCTGGGCCCAGACTCCAAACCTCCCTGACTCATGATCCCCTATACCATCCCGACCTACCTCTCCCTCCATGGAGATCCTTCATCAGGCTCTAAATGACCTTCGCTTCACCTCCAAAGATGGGAGTATGGCATCCTCTTTTGGCACCCCTGCACACCCTATCGATGTCGATCATCTCCCCAATGCCCCCGTATGATGAGGGCAATGCTTCAAGTGTCAAGAGTGGGGCCACTGGTATCTCAAATGTCTGAAGTATCACTGTCCAAAATGTTTCCTGTGGGCTCCCGGGCATAGAAAGGATACCTGTCTAGGTCTACCTTGTGATGTGTGTGGAGGGTACAGACATTCTGCCTCACATTGTTCCAATATCGCCACTAACTCTCCTATGGCTGATTGGATCATCAACAAGAATAGTTTGTCTGGAGGGGAGAATAACAGTGAACAAGGACCACAACCAGCCTGGTAAGCTGGAAGTTAAGAGGGGGGTAATGTTACAATTTTCCTTGCTTCCTTGTCGCTTCGTCTTCACTACCTGTTTTGACCTGTCCTGATTCCTCCTGTATCTTTCCATCACATTCCATGACACTCCTCACATTTCCATTGTCCCATTTTGCCTTACAGCACCAGAGCTGTGTCCTTACCTAAAGTCATCTCTATTCTCTGGAACATTCTAGAAAACTTCCCTTTCCTCCCTTGGTCTGTGCACCAATTCCTGTACTATAAATATTTTGCCCTTGTACCATAGTCAGTAGCTAGTTCTATGCAATCCAAGCCTAGTAACCAGCAAGCCACTCCCTGAGTGAGACCACTCATTCATTATTCTGGTAATGCAGACAGCCTGCTACCTTACCATCCTTGTCACTAGGAGAGGAGCACATCAAGTCTATTACCTTATCGTGACTATTGCCCAGCATGACCTACAGGTTAGAATAGACTTCTTCCAGCAAGGGACCTTCATCTTCATCATCATCAGCATCGGCATTTGGCCCCATCCAAGGAATCGCCTCTACCATCAATTCTACATATGTATTTCATTGGTTACTAGCTGAGTTACTAGCCTTAGTGTAACAGCAATCACCTTGAACAATTACATCAAGCTTTGCTGGAGAAAAAGATAGTACTTACTCTTGGCTACAACATTTCCCTCTATGTCATGTGATTTGGTCCAAATTTGGTTGAGTTATAAGCAATATAAAATGGTAACACCATTGAAAGGGTTTTGGAGCTTTTGAGCTACAAAGGGTATTTAGTACTTGGTATAGCCTTCTTTTGCTTTAAGCCCTTCTAGGCATGCTTTCAATCAACTTTTGATGCTCCTCAACTGGTATCTTCTCCCACTCCATCTAAACTCTCCCACAACTTATGAATTTCCTTTGAAGGGTGCTCATACTCTGCAAGCCTCCTTTTAAGATGCTTCTAAAGATGTTCAATAGGATTCAAGTTAGGAGATCATGCAGGCCACACCATAATCCCAAAATCCTGCTCCTCTAGCCACTCCTTCATCTTTCTGCAAGTATGCTTGAGGTCATTGTCCTACTGAAAGGTGATGTTAAAAGGATTGAGATCATAATGCTCCAAAGTATTGAGGAGTTCACCCTTCAAAATTTCAAGATAAAGGTCCCCATCCATCCTATGATCAATCTTAGTAGCATAGCCAATTTTCTGCAAAGCCATAGAGCCCCATATCATCAAGGAACCCCCTTCAAACTTGATGGTTTCTTGGACCAACCTATCATTCAACTCCTCACCTTGCTTTTTCCACACATATTTGCATCCATCTGGCCCAAGGCAATTTATTTTGGTCTCATCAGACTATACCACCCTCTTTCAGTCCTCTACTGTCCAATTCTTATAAGCATAGGCAAAATCAAGATGTGCTTTACAGTATAATGCCTATCAAAGAGAAGAGGGAATTTGGACTTGACTATAGCCTTCATACCAGCTTTCTTCAAGTAACAATGAACTATGGAGGCAGAGAGTAGTTCATTGATGAAGTTGGTAAGTGCTTGAGTAACCTGAACAGCAGTTTCTGCCTTGCCAGAAGTGATCAGATGCTGAGCATGATCAATGTTGGTAGGGGAAAGTTTGATTAGACAACCTCCAGTAGACTTGGCAAGAGTAGAACACTTTCTAGAATGGATTCTGGATATGGTAAAGTGGCTAATACCAGTTTTCCTAGAGATTTCTTCTCCAGATTGACCACTGGTGAGCTAAGAAAGGTTAGTTTTCTCCTGAATAAGAGAAAGTGATTTAACCATGGCTATGATTGAAAGTAAAGAAGCATGACAACTTTTTGAAACTCAGATATAATGATTATATGTTTATCTGTGTTTGTGCCCCCAAATATTTGTAATTATCATTTATTTAGTAGTACTAATTCAAAAGCTTCAAAACCCTTTCAATGGTGTTACCATTTTATATTGTTTATAACTCAATCAAATTTGGACCAAATCAGATGACATAGGAGGTAATTTTGTAGCCACAAGTATGTACTATCTTTCTCTCTGGCTAAGATTGATGTGATTGTTTCAGGTACAGTGACCTCCAAAACCCTTTCAATAACTAACCCTGATGCAGTGCGCTTTGCACACTGCAATCACCTGGAATAATCACATCAAGCTTTGCTGGAGAGAAAGATAGTACATA
>JBBPMM010000958.1:0-10902 GCA_038090335.1 Solioccasus polychromus
AAACCTGGACATATCAGGGGACAGCATCCTGATACCAGTCCCATCTGCTAACGCACATCACAGCTCATCTCATCTGGACATCTCATCTCACTTGGATACCTTGTCTTACCTGGATACATCTCAGTTCAGTCTGAAGTCCAATTGGTTGGAAGAACTTCAGTCTCAATCAGGCACACCGCCATCACTGGACAGACAGCCACAGCCACCAGAGTCTTTATGCTCGACTAGGGTTTCAGACTCTGATCTTCCAATAACTGACAATGTTTCAGCTGACATTATTGTTACCGACATTACTACTGACAGCGACTGAATTCCCAGTGCCTTTATTCACTTGACTCCTCAGACTAGAAGAGAGGAGGATGTTGAGTCCCCAAAAATTCCCCCAATTCCCCCTTCTCCCATTTCCCTCATCTGACTCAGAATGTCCACCATCACCTTGCACTCCTCCATCCCCACTTACAGCACTCTCTTCTTCCTCATCGTCATCTCTGTCTTACCTCTTCCGCCCATTGCAGTCTATCTCAGTCTTACCAGACTACTCAACTATTGCTCCGCTGCCTGCTCCAGTTCCACCAACAATCATCCCTCCACCTGTTCAACCTATCCCTGCTCAACATATTCTGGTGTCTAACCCAGCCCCCATTACCATGCCACTTCATGGTACCCAGAATGCACTCAAGTTCGATTGGAAGGTTCTGTCTGCTCTTTCCAGATTCCTGGAAGACATTGACAAACTTGGTACTGCCACCAGTCTTACCACTGCTCAAAAGATTCATGCTGCCATCCAGTATGCAGACTTAGAGGAGTCTGAAGGATGGGAGCTTCTAGATGAAGCTTCAGCTGTTCCTGCTGACTGGGATGTGTTATGCTAGGGCTTGGCAACCTAGCTAGTAATGGATATGGTAGACTCGATAGAAGAGTCGATGACGACGACTAGGCCAGATGCCTATGATGATGATGACAAGGAGGAGAGTTCCTTCTTGAATGAAGGCATGTCATATAGCGATGTCTTGTTGAGCAACAACGGCGATGAAGACTAAGACGTTTAGAGGCAGTTTGGCTGATTGGGTCTCACCCTAAGGTGGCTTGCTGGTTACTAAGCTTTAGATGCGTAGAACTAGCTAAAGTACATGGGCTGAAGACTGGGTATTTATAGGTATCTAGTGAGTGCACAGACCATGCACAAGAAAGGAATAATTCTAGAATGTTCTGGAGTATGATACTAGAAAGGAGATGTACAGCTCTGGTGCTGTGGGTAGAAAGGGGTTGCTTAGGTAAACAAGGAATTGAATAAATTGAATAGGGGTCCATCTCATAACATTACCCCTCCACTAGGTGTTTGAAGTCCCTTTCAAACGCTGCGTTCATCCACAGGGGGGTTATTCCCTGACGAAAGGGGGCAGAGTCCGTGTGGATGGTTGGTATGCCCACAAGAAGTATAGGGTAGCCCCTTACAGAGACGAGCCGGATGTCCCAGGGCCCAGAGGAAACAGCAGGGGCAGTGGAACTTAATACATTCCCCATGCCAGTGTCCCCATTCCTGACACTTAAAGCATTGACCTAGACGAGGGGGAGTCTGCGGCTGTTTGACATTGATCAGGTTCGCAGGTGAACCAGGAGAGGCATCCGCAATGATGGCATCCCTATCAATGGGAGGAGGGACTGGTAGAGTAGGGGGTACTGGACTTCCATAGGAGGATGAGGAGGAGGTGGATGACGGGGGAGTCTCTATCCTCATTCTTGGATAAGGGTTAGGGTTACGAGGTTGGCGTCGGAGGGTCCTAGCCGGTGAAGGGCTAGGTGGGGTAGGGGTCCTTGGGTGATAGATGGGGGATACTGGGCATGGGGGTGATGGTCGTTGTGAATAGGACGGTGGGGCAGACGGTCTGGCAGGAACCAGTCGGGGAGTGATATGGGAAGTATTCACCGTTATGAGCCCATCATAGACATCTTCCTCCGACGGTGACAAGGAGGTAATGAGGGGGACAAGGAGGTGTTGGAGGGCAGAGTTGGGTATTCGGTTAACAAACCCCCAGAACCCTTCATAGTGAAGGAGGTCAAGGACGTGGTGACGGATGAGGGACTGGGAGTTGGCAAGGGTCTGCTGGGTGGTATGGGAGGCTGACGAGTGGAGTCGTTCGTAGAGGAGGTGGTGAGTTAGGGTCTGGTGATAAAGACATACGAGGGCTTGGAGGGTAATAGCACGATCCCAGAGACCATCCTTCTCGAGGAGGAACATAACACAGGGGTCAGCGAGGACGCCAGCATAGAGGAGGCAGTGGTGATGGTCAGGGAGTCTCTGGGTGTAGACACGGATGAAGGAGGTGGGAGTGGCAATATTGGAAGACATGATGGAGGGACAGGTTCAAGAGTGGTTGAGTTGGAGTTTAAAGGTTTCGTTGTCTTTTATAGTTGTCCAACACCTCTAAGGCATTTCCTAAATTAGACTCGGGTTCCCAAGTGTTTTCGGCAGAAGAGTATCCCTTCCATTTTACCAGATATTGTCTCCATCCTCGTGTTCCACAGTGATTAAGGACATCCTCGACTTCCCATTCTTCTTCGCCTTCTATCTCTTCTGGAGGGGGTTTTAGGAAGCGTTTCCTTGTAAGGAGAGAGGAGAGAAGCATGGAACACATTATGAATCTTCCAAGTGAGGGGGAGTTTTAATTCGTATGCAAGGGGTGATACCACCTTAACGATTTCAAAGGGTCCCTCTCGTCTGGGGAGTAATTTCTGCGAGGTGTGACGGAATTGAAGATTCTTGGCTTCTAACCACACCTTATCTCCTACTTTCCAGGGTTTGAACTTCGAATGGACCCTTTCTCGCATGATTCGAGCAGTATTCTCGTGAGCAGCTAGTGCTTCCTTCCGGGCTTCTTCCAGAAGGGAAAGACGCTTTTCCAGAGCAGGGATAAATGTCTTTCCTAGAGGTGGGTAAGCTCTTGGTTCATACCCAAACATGAGGGAGAATGGGGTTTTCTTGGTGGAGGTGTGGACATTGGCATTATGGGAAAATTCTGCCATTGGTAAGAGATCAACCCATTTATCGGGATGACCTTCGGAGAAGATGCGAAGGTAAGTTTCTAAGGATTGGTTTGCTCTTTCGGTTTCTCCGTCAGTTTGGGGATGGTATGCAGTGGAGAGTCTGAGATTGTATCCCAGTATTTGGGATAGTTCTCTAGCGAACGCTGAGGCGAATTGGGGGCCTCGATCAGATATCACCGAGGAATGGAGACTGAATCTGGGGAAGACTCTTTCAAAAAATAATTGGGCTATCCCTTCTGCATCAATGGATTTTGAACACGGGGAGAGAATTACCCCTTTAGTAAGTCCATGGTCGACCACAACCATGATGGAATCAAAGCCACGGGTCGGTGGTAAATCAGTGATAAGATCAACCGAGATTTGGTCGAAAGGGTGGGTGGTAGCAGATGGGATTGGTGATAGTGGGGGTATGGTGGGATGTGTGTTGACCTTATGTTGTTGACACACAGAGCAACTGGTGACAAAACAATGAATAAATGAAGAGAGACCAGGCCACCAATAGTCTCGAGAGATGAGGGAGGTGGTACGAAAAATACCACCATGTCCCCCTTCAGGGGAAGAATGGATGGAGGAGATGAGGGTGTGCCTAAGGGATGCAGGAACATAAAGGCGGTTTTTAAAGTATAGTTTGCCGTCCTCGTAAGTCCAATCGTGAAGGGCCGAGCAAGGGAATAGGGGAGAGTTGGATAGTGATTTAGATATAGCATCAAGAACAAGAGGGTCAGAGGTGGAGGACTCGGCAATTTTGTGAGCAAGAGAGGTGTCGATGGCTCGAGCAAAGACAGAGTCTGGTAGGAGGGTGGTAGTGGCGTTGTCGTTGGTGGTGTCAATGAGATCTTGTCAAGAGAGAGCGTCAGCTGGTCCCATATGGGATGCAGGTAGGTGGGTAAAGGAAAGATTGAAATCCTGGAGGAAGAGTAGCCAGTGAGCCTGGCGGCGAGAGAGTTTTCTGGGTTCTTGGAAGTAAGTAAGGTTTTTGTGGTCGGTGAGGATGGTGACGGGGTGGTCAGTACCCTGGAGATAGTGTCGCCATTCATAGAGGGCATGGATAACAGCTAGGAGTTCCTGATCATAGATGTCATAATTTCGCTCAGCTGGGGAGAGGGTTTTTCAAAGGAAGGCGCAGGGATGAAGGTCACCATTGGTATCTTTCTGCATGAGGACTCCTCTGGTTGCAACAAGGGAAGCATCTGTCATAACAAAGAAAGGGTGATGTGGGTCAGGGAGTTGAAGAACTGGAGAGGCAAGGAATAGGTTTTTGAGGGTCAGAAATGCGTTGTTCTGAGGTGGGTCCCAACGCCATGTAGAAGATTTCTTTGTTAGGTTGATAAGTGGTTGTGCAATGGTGGAGAAATTTGCAATAAATTTGCGGTAGAAGTTACAAAACCCTAAGAAGGAACGTACGGCCTGAACGGAGCGTGGGGGTTCCCAGGAGCAAATGGCATGCAACTTAGTGGGATCCATAGCAGCGCAATGGTTGCCGATGATCATGCCAAGATATTTGACCTCCGCAGTGTTGAAGACACATTTTGACAGCTTTAGAGATAGGTGGAGTTCACGAAGTCATTGAAGTACTTTCTTTGTGCAAGATGTGTGAATAGTTTGATCAGAGGAGTGGATAAGGATATCATCCATATAGATAACGAGCCATCCTTCCGAGAGGAGATCACGAAAGGCATTGTTCATAAAAGCTTGGAATGTTGCGGAAGAATTACAAAGCCCAAAGAACATGACAGTGGGTTCAAATAGGCCAAACGGAGTGATGAAAGCTGCTTTCCAGCAGTCTGCTGGCTTGATGAGGATGTTATTGTATCCCCACCGAACATCAAATTTGGTGAAGATGGTGGAAGCTCTGAGCTTATCGAGGAGGTCGGATATGAGTGGTAAGGGGTAGGCGTTTTTTATTGTGTGGGAATTGAGGTACTGGTAGTCCTGGCAGGGTCGAAGGGAGCCGTCCTTCTTACCAACAAAGAAAAATGGGGAAGCTTGAGGGGACTTAGACGGTGTAATTTGGCCGGTTCGGAGATGTTCATCAACGAACTCTCGACAAGTTTGGAGTTCCTTTGGGTTGAGAGGATAAACTTTCGCCACCTTCGGCACAAAAGATTTGTCTAATTCGATGGAGTGATCAAAAGAGCGTGATGGAGGGAGAAGATCGTGTGTTTTCTTGCTAAACACATCGGAGTAGGAGTTGTATTCTTTTGGAAGGACAGGTTCCTTTCAGGGAATTGTTGCAGCAGCTTTGTTGGCGATTGTGGTTTTTCGAAGAGAGGCTACAAGGTATCGTTGGTCATCGGATAGGTTGGACATAGGTAGATCAGGTATAGATATCTTTCTGGTGGACCAATTGATCACGGGGTTTACTTTTGTAAACCATGGGAGACCCAAGATTGCTCGGTCTTCTTCGCAGTGAAGGACTAGGAAGTGTATTACCTCTTCCCTGGTTCCTATCCGTAGAACGAGTTTGACCTCTTTTCTAATGATTCCTCCTTGGTTAATGGTTCCGTCCACGTTTGAAGCTTTTATTGGGATTTTAAGACGAGAGCAGGGAAACTTATATTTCGCGATGATGGTGGGATCAACGAAGTTTTCTGTTGCTCCGGAGTCAAATAAGGCCTTTATTTCAGCAGTTTTTGCCCCATGAGATAAGAGAATTGGGATTCGAATTGATTTCTCTTTTTTACTAGTACAAATCACAGGGGCTAATCGTTCGGGAGGAGAAGACGCTGAAACTTCCCTCCGTTTTAAAAATCCAATTCTTGGTGAGTGGTTACCCGAGCCACCATTTCTTCGACCTCTTCTTCTTCAAAGCATGTTTTTAGGACCCGAATCATTTCCTTTGGATCTACCTTTTTTCCTTCGAGTACTTTTAGGTATTTATCCAAGTCCGATGGTTCCTTGTTTTCAACCTTTGTTGCGACTGTGGCTGCTCGTGCTGGGTTATGTGGTGGTCGAGGAGGGGAAGTTGTCGAAGGTTCCTTGTTATCTTTCGGGTGGTTCCAGGCGACACATCCTTTCTGATGGCAAATGAAGCATCATCCTTCCTTGATGTGTCTGGCTTTGTCCACCAGAGAAAGGCGTACCGTGTCTATCTACATGGCATTTGGATCCCTTTGAGAGACTCCCGGGTTTCGCCATCCAAGCCCTTTCCTTGTGTCTTTTATCCTCTCTTGTTGGGCATGGAATTTGCTTGCTTGTTCCATCCATCCTTTTAGGGTGGTAGGGACATTTGCCATGGAAAGAATATTGGTGATGAGCTTTTCGTCTAACCCCCTTCTGAAGTTATCAATGAGAGAGTCTTTGTCAATGACTCGAGCTTGGGAAGCTGTGAGGGAAAAGTCGGTCATGTATTTGGCAAACCCATCTTTGTCCCTAGTGTTCTGGGCAAGTGTTACGGTTGTGGACCCCTATTTCTTTCCTATCCTTTCCGTCTATTTTCCTACTTCACCCGAGGTCTCGTCCCTACTCTTCCCGTCTTCCGATTCCTCCCATTTTACCTCGTAGCACCGGAGCTAAGGGTTACCATTTATAGTTACGAATCCTCCGGAACATTCTAGATACTTTCCTTTTTTTCTTCTTGGTCTGTGCGCATCTTACCTATCTATAAATACCTAGACTCCCTATGCTTGTACCTTAGCTAGTTCTACGCAATCTAAGCCTAGTAACCAGCAAGCCGCTCAGGGCGAGCAAGACCATCGTCAACATTCCAGTACTCTCAGCTACTACGCTAAGGAGTCTTCTCATCGTCAGAGGAGTATGATACCAACTGATCATCTTCATCGCTACGGTACAGGATTTACCATACGGACGCGTCGATACCCTCTATTGGGAGACGACCGTTCTCGTTGTAATCATTCTAGGATTACCTCGCCGACGTATCAGCATATACCACCGCGTATATCTTAGCAGTTACTAGCTGAGTTACTAGCCTCAGCATAACAGCAAGGGTTCGAAGGGTTTGTCTGGCCCGGTTGGCCACATCGAAGGGAAAGAACATTTTGGAAAAATCTTCCGCCATCTTGGTAATGGTTTTGTCTCCTGTGGCAACCTTGGGGTCCTCTAGTTTATAAAACCACCCTTCTGAGAACATTCTTCCTCTTCCTTTACTCATCTTGTTGAGGGCAGTGAGGAGCATGGATTTTTCATCATATAGGTCGGCATTCATAGAGAAGTAAGCTTTCATTGCCATCATCCAACGGATGGCGTCCTCAGAATCCCCAGAAAAGTCATCAGGGAGACCGGCTTTTAATTCGGATCTGGACATCCTTCTTTGTTCAGCTTGCCAAGCTTTCTCTCGATCTTGTTCTTCTTCCTCTCTTGCGATCCTTCTGCTTTCTTCAGCTACCTGTCTGCGGAATTCTTCCTGTTCTGCTTCTTCTTGCTTTCTCTCTTCTTCTTCCCTAAGGAGATGGTCAATAGTCTCTTGGTCGAATTGGTGTAAGGGATCCACCTCCGTTTCGGTGTCGGACTCCAAAGAATCAGTTAAGTCTGAAGGTGTGGGGGTATAGTCTGGGTTTGCGGCATTGCACGAAGGCCCTTCAGTGAAAGGGGAGGGAAAGATTTCAGAATAGGGAGTAGCATGGGTTCTTCTCTTCTTTTTCTTATAGGTCGAGGGGTATGCAGGTCCTCGAGGGGGTACTATGATGGTGGAGAGCGACCCTTCTAGATAGAGAGGTCGATGGGAGGAGCTAGTTCTTTTGTTATGCTAGGGCTTAGCAACCTAGCTAGTAATGGGTGTGGTAGACTCGATAGAAGAGTCAATGATGATGACTAGGCCAGATGCCTATGATGATGATGACGAGGAGGAGAGTTCCTTCTTGAATGAAGGCGTGTCATATAGCGATGTCTCGTTGAGCAACAACGGTGATGAAGACTAAGACGTTTAGAGGCAGTTTGGCTGATTGGGTCTCACCCTAAGGTGGCTTGCTGGTTACTAAGCTTTAGATGTGTAGAACTAGCTAAAGTACATGGGCTGAAGACTGGGTATTTATAGGTATCTAGTGAGTGCACAGACCATGTACAAGAAAGGAATAATTCTAGAATGTTCCGGAGTATGATACTAGAAAGGAGATGTACAACTCCAGTGCTGTGGGTAGAAAGGGGTTGCTTAGGTAAACAAGGAATTGAATAAATTGAATAGGGGTCCATCTCGTAACAGGATGACTTTGTCGCAGCTGTTAAAGAATTATATCCTGGTTGCGAAGGTACTAACCGATATTGTTGTGCTGACATCCAATATTTAGTCCAGGAGTACCAAGCCAAGCCAATGCGGACTATAGAAGACCTTGGCAAATACCAATGCAAGTTCCAGAAGATATTGAAGTTCCTTATCATGAATAGGAAGCTTTCCCAACTCAACTGCAATGCTCTATTTCCTGCTGGACTACTGCTGGACTTGGGACAACAAGTCCAGCAGTGTTTACTTATCACCAAGATTACTCACCACCCATCTGACCCATATGAAATTGCTGACACAGTCGACGTGGCCAAGTTTCTCCTCACAGGTTCAGCTCTTTGACCACTACTGACAGCCGGCCAATCACAGACTGCCCAACCTTATTACCCTGCCTGGGCAGCACCAGTCCCGCCATCTCAAGTCTCACAAGCCCATTTGCCCAGTGGCACTCCTGTTGTTAAGCAGGAACAGGTGAACCTCCAGCAGTCTTTGAGACCAAAGGAGTGTGCATTTTGTGGCGATTTGGCTCACTTCATGAATAGCTGCCCTCATGTAGATGGTTATATTCAGACTGGAAAGGCATCCTGAGGAACAGACAGCCGATTGTACCTCACCAACAGGCAATGAATCCCTCGTGTCCCTGATACTTGGTGTCTTCGGGAATGCATAGACCGGTTGCCTATGCAGTTGTCACCGCTGGCATAGTTTCTCTCTATCCATCCGAAATTGATGCTGTTTTAGATATTGATACATCCATTTTAAGGACTTCTGTAGCAGATTCTTGGGATGATGAAGATAGTCTGGACTTAGATGACCTGGACTTCCATGCCTGCCTATCACATGCTTGGGCGAGTTTCCAGGCAGACCAAAACAAGGACAAGGGCAAACATGTCCATTTTGATGGCGTAGAAGTCCCTTCTTACTGTCCTGTGCATCCAGCCTCTCAATCTCCTACTGTTGAAGAAGACATTGAAACCCCAGAGATCACTGCAGCTTGGTCTAAGCCATCAGCACTGCCTAGACCAGTCACTCCTGTCTCTCCACCTATTGTTCCATCCACTCCAAAGCCAGCACCATCTATCCCTCCACCATCATCGACTGCTCCTAAACCTTGTACCGACACTGTATATCCCTCTGCACCTGCTCCATCTGGTCAGTTTCATTACTCCTTCCCATTGGAGGATGACACTGAATAGACTGAAAGGTGGTTGAATGGACTGTTAGTCCTGGCCACCTGGGGATAGTCTGAGGGTAATTGGGGAGCGAATATGTTCGCCCCAGAGGGACTCTATTGGAGTAGGGTTAGTCCTAGAACGAAGTAGGGCACATACAGAGCAGTCCAGTCATATTCTGGACTGTCATAGGTAGTAGTCCAGGTGTTGTAGAGTGTGATGAGGCGTGAAGACTGGCAGTACAGTCCAGAAAACGGTGTGGTAGATGGTATAAACGGTGAGGGAGACAGTTTCCCAACAGTGACAGTAAGTGAGCAAACAGTAGCTGTCATTTCAAATGATGAATACAAAATTTTATAGTCCAGGTATGCCTGGACTTCTAAGTATCATATGGAAGAAGTACCTGATGACATATCAAGAATGACAAAAGGCCTGAACGTCAAATGCGACATTGAAGCCATGAGCATAAGGGTATAAGTAATAGAAAGGACTTATGAAAAGAGTAATTGAATTATAAAAGATGAGAGAAGGGGTAGTCTGGGTTGGTATATGTAGTAGTCCGACCGGTCTGTAATAGACCAGGTGAATGGACACTCCAGACTGTCGTTAGACATAAGGAAACGAAACAAATAGAAGAATAAGGGTATAGAAAATATAGAAAATGAAAGGATATACACGTAGAGGTGCACCAACCTCTACAACGCAGCCCTGAAGAAAATCATAGACTGAGTACTTGAAACGATGATACTGGTCCCATTTAAAGAACTCCTTTCTGTTGCACCAGAAGTCCGGAAACAGTTCAAGGACTTATTGACTTCAAAGTGCATCTTGGTCTCAGCTAATGCTGTCCATGTCAATGAGCTCTCAGGTCAAGATCCTGGAGAGATTGCTTGTTGATTCAGCAACAGTGTCACTCAAAGTGATGACGGACTAATTGTTGCTCATCATAGTATTCCCCTTAGGTCTATCCAAGCTAGAGTTGCAGGGACACCCAGGACTATCACCAGAGTACTGGACTCAGGCTCAGAGATTATTGCCATGCCCAAACGGGTGTGGGAGACCCTCAAAGTGCCAGTCCAGTCTGACCACATCATGACCATGTCAAACACAAATACCACCACTGAGTCAACCATTGGTGTCATTGAAAACCTACACCTTGACTTCAGTGCAGGAGAGGTTTGCTTACAAGTCCAGGTCATACCACGGGCCAACTTCAATCTTCTACTTGGCCAACCTTTTCATTGTCTTATGAGCACTACTACTGATGATTTTCCAGATGGTTCACAAAATATTATGCTTTGTGACCTGAACTCTGGAAAAGAATATAAACTACCTACCCAGCCCTGGACTGAAGGATGTCCTCAGTGTCACCAGAATCTTCCTTGTGCTAATCATCAGTCCATCGTCGAGATGGGTTTTTAGCTTTCGATGATCCACCAATCAGTCAGGGAGAGAGTTCTGATGTTCTTTCTTTGACATTACTTAACTGGTCTTCTTAATGGTCTTCCA